>OY804593.1:76298607-76479606 GCA_963680895.1 Fragum sueziense | reverse complement strand
ACAAAATTTTAGAGTAATCCACTTCAAAAGCTGTCACAAATGACAAAATGGATGTTATTAAAGATAGTATTTGTGTAAAATATGGTACAGAAAATATTGAGACAAAAGGAGAAACTGCTGGTTATCAGCAGTTTCTTCTTTTGTTCAATATTTTCCTTAGCCTTTTCTTTATTGGATGTCAAATCCAGGTCTTGTTTGGGAAAGGGTTACCACTGACATCCCTTTCTCAATTTTTTTACTAGATTTCATAGATTGAAATTTAAAGTACTGTACTGTTAGTTATTGATCATTGTTAAAAACATTTCTTTCTCAATATAGGACAGAAAATGTTGAGATAAAAGGAGAAAATTCTTTTGCCTCAATACAGTATCCTTCCTAGCTTTTTCTATTAGGGATGTCAAAAAATATATTCACATTCTCGAGTTTAAAAGGATCATTCTACATTGTATAATAATGAAATACATAACTACAGATGGTGTGTTATGCAGTGTAACACTGATTTAGATGTATACAATTTTGAATAACTTTACTTTAGTTACGCTCTAATCCCGTACTTGAGATTATTCAGGTCTGTCATCATTTCCTCTTATCTCACTGTCTCATCCTCCACTAGCCTCAATAACTACTTCACCCTTCACAACGGTTTCCTAGACGACAAAATTACGAATCCCTTCCCTAAACTCTAACAAAAATCAACAAACTTCCTTTCTGACATCTGTTTCCCACCAATAGTTGGATAATCTTAAACCCATAGATGTGGCTGAGCAGCTGCAGGCTTAGAAAGGATGTTGTGACAGCACTGGTGAAAGAAACATCTGGAATGCAAGGTAATGTGCTACAGCCACTGCGATATGTCAATATCATCAGTGTCTATTCTAGGATTTTAAAAGTAGCGGGGACATTTTTTGAAAATCAACAACATTGTGACTAAGATGGATATCTTTGCTCTTTCTCTATGTATTTTCAAAAAATCACCCATCATCTTCAAAAGTAAGGGGGGATTTTTCAAAAGTATTTGCTTATATGTGCAAGGTTACATTCCAGTTGGTCTAATCCCGTTTCATCTAATATATAGAAAATTTGGATTAGTAGGTTGCAACCCCCTCCTAGAAAAGACATTAAACATAGCAGTTGAAAGAGGAATTTAACCCCATTGTTACTTCAATATTTCCAAAGATCAATTTAGGTTAACTGTTTAGTATGTTGAAAGGTTTGGAGTGGCGGATCCAAGAGGGGTTGGGGTTCTCTCTCTGAAGCCACCCTGAAGCCAGATTATTTCGTTTTCATGCAGAAATTCAGTCACAATTGTGTAACACTAGGAAAACGAACCCCCCTATTTGTATATTCGAATCGAACCTCACAGAAATCCTGGATCTGCCGCTGGGGTTGCTACTTGCTTATCCAATTTCCTTCTAAAATGTCATGTAACTACAGTCTATTGCAAAACTGTTGTAGGTTCATAATTATGATTTCCATTGGTCTGATGTTACTTTTAACTGTAGTCAAAGCTATTTGAAACTAGGAAAGGGTCAATTGTGATCAATAGGTTATGTAACATTTAACAGTTTGTAAAGCTGGTCAACCCTTATCCAAACAAGACCAGGTTTTAACAACCCTAACAAGCTTTTTAAAGCATAAGAAAACATTAAGTTGAAAGAATTAGATGCTGATAACCAGCATTTTCTCCTTTTGCCTTAACTTTTCTGGGCTGTTTCATACAAAACTCTTTATCAACACCTATTTTGTCGTCCAAAACAGCTTTAAATTGAAACAGTAAAATATATTGCTGTTTTGGAAAGGCTTTGCCCTCTCCCAAACATCGAAACGACATGTCAATCTTCATAGGTTACTGTATTTTGATAATTTTGATAAAACAAAATGTTAAAAGGTGTCACTTTGGGAATGGGTTATTTATTAGAGCAAATTAACCCTTTCCCAATCAAGGCATGCTTTTGACATCCCTATTAGAAAAGTGGGAAACATTGAGACAAAAGAAGAGACTGCTGGAAACCAGCAGTTTCTCCTTTTGTCTCAATATTTTCTGTGCTATATTGTTCACCAATCCATTCTTTTTTTACTTCAAAATTGTCATCTGCAACACCTTTCAAATTAGAACAGTCCAAAATTATGACGTTTGGGAAAGGGTTGATATACTCAAGATTGGGATGTTTTGTTAAATTTGGTGACAATGCTGATCAGCAGAAGGAACTGTGAATTGATCGAATGGGGTTTAAAACTTCATTCATTTGGTGTCAGCTGGAACAACTAATCACGGATTCCTGTCATTTGTCTCACCAGTATAACCATGCCATCCTTTCCCAGCCTCCATCTGCTCACCCACTTAGGTTTATGATTATCCCATTACCAAACAGTGACTCCTATTGACTCCCCACAATATAATGGCTTTGGAAAACATTGTGAAAAATGAAGAAATTGCTTGTGACAAGCAATTTCTTCATTTCCCACAATGTTTTCTACCCAAAAAGCTATAAAATTTTGAAATTTCATCACATTGAAATGTCGTCTGCAACTTCTTTAAAATTGGACTACACCAAAATTTTGTTGTTTAGTAATGGGTTAAACAACCATTGGTTGGAGACAATGTCAGAGAGAATTTTTGCTGCGGCAGTATTGAACCCTGAACCTCATGGGTGAGAGTCGGATAGTGACAAGCAATTTCTTCATTTCCAATGTAGGTTTTCTACCCAGGAAGGTAAATTTCATTCACTTGAAATTGTTGGGACAACTTGTCTGCAACATCATTTTGCCGTTGTTCTGCGCCCAGATAACATCAAATCTGGAATATATGATTAGGTGCATCAGCATTGAATATATCAGGCCCATAGGAAGCAATTTCATTTTGAGGTGGCTAAAGCCCCAGTGTCTGAATCAAGGGGGGCTTAAATTGGATTTCCCCCAATTTTTCAGTGCAAAATAAGGAAAATTAGGCATTTTTTGGCCAACACTTGGCCCCATGTTCCTACGGGCCTGTATATTATAGAAAAACCAAATGATTAGAATGCAGCTTAAAACCTGGATCAACCAACAAATAAAAATAATGAAGTGGCGTAAAGTGTTGTTAAGTCAATGTCAGTTCGAAAACATGACTGTGCATATATAATAGAGCCTCAGGGCATATGGAGTAAAAACAATTGATGAATTTGATGTATGCCATTGCTAAATAGAGAAAAAATCCCATTCAGATAATGAGAATTATCTGGCTGGGGGATAATTCACCCTTTCCCAGACTTGCCCCCGTTTTGATGTACCTATTAGAAATATCTTCAAGGGAAAACATTGAGGCAAAAGGAGAAAATGCTGATAACCAGCATTTACTCCTTTTGCCTAAATGTTTTCTGTTCTAGATAGTGCACAAATCCTTTGTTTATCAATATCAGGGTTCGCACAGTCTTGAAAAGTGCTTAAATTTGAGCCTGTTTCTTGAAAAGTGCTTTAAAACAAAAAGTAGTGCTTAAAAGTGCTTGATTTTGATCCTTCTCTTAAAAAGTCCGTAAAAAGTGCTAGAATTTGTCAAAAACATGCTTAAAAATGATTGACAAAAAAGTGGATGATTTAAACATATACCCTTGAGATTTTTTTTTGTTGAAAAATAGTAAAGGTGCGATCTTGAACAAGGCTTTGTCAGAGACTGACATATTTGAATTTCCTCCTCCCCCTCCACCTACTTTGTAAGAATTATGCCCCTAGAATGTAAGAAATTTGGCAGAGCAGTGTATTTTGGGAATGCGGAACTCTATGTTAAGAACTTTATTAGTGACTTGTGTACGAAGAAATATGCTTGAAAAATGGAATTATGTGCTTAAAAAGCGATTAAAAAGTGCTTGAATTTTGGCATTGGCTGTCTGTATGAACCCTGAATATCTATTTTCATCTTGGCTAGCTTTCTTTTTAGGACAGGCGAAAATTTCACCTTGCAGGAATGTAGTTCTTTCATGAAAGGTTGTCAAAATGAACGATTTCTTTATCATTTCAGAAGAATGTTTCGTCCTGGCAGGATGACTATTGGGAGTCGTTTGAGGAGACGCCACTATTTGCAGCCATCTTTACTTACATTTGTTACGGGTTGATTGTGTTGATTGGACACATCAGAGATTTTCTGAATAGTTTAGGACTTCTTCAACAGAATGATTGTCTTGAACCAAAAATTCCAGTAAGTATTAATATTTTTCACCCATTTTTTTAATCCTTCATTTAATCCTTCTTCAAAAAAAAAAAAAAAAAAAAAAAAAAATAAATGAAAAAAAAAAAAAAAAAAAAAGGTGGCCCAATTTGAAAATTGATGCAGACCACAAATTAGTTAACAATATTAAAGGTTTTTACTTAGTCGAAGCTGGTGATATGGTCATCAATATTTCATTCTTTTCACTTTTAAAAGAGTTTCTTAACCCATTACTGCACAGTGAGGCCTTTTGACTCCCTCACAAACAAAGGCTTGGGAAAACATTGTGGAAAATGAAGAAATTGCTTGTGACAAGCAATTTTTAGCTCCACTGGCCGAAGGCCAGCGGGGCTTATGTCATGGCCCTGTGTCCGTCGTGCGTCCGTGCGTCCGTCCGTCCGTCCGTGCGTGCGTAAACAATTTTCAAACATCTTCTTCTCCAAAACTACTGGACCAATTTCAACCAAACTTCACACGAATCATCCTTGCATGAATCTCTACCAAATTCCTTCAAATGAATAAAATCTGTGCAGAACTTGAATTTTAATTAATTTAATTGAATTAATTTTCGAAAAATCTTGAAAAATTTTTCTTCTCCAAAACTACTGAACCAATTTCAACCAAACTTCACAGAAATGTTCCTTGCATGAATCTCTTCTTAATTCCTTCAAAAGAATAAAATCGGTGCAGAACTTGAATTTAAATGAATTTAATTGAATTAATTTTCGAAAAATCTTGAAAAATTTTTCTTCTCCAAAACTACTGAACCAATTTCAACCAAACTTCACAGAAATCTTCCTTGTATGAATCTCTTCTTAATTCCTTCAAAAAGATAAATTCTGTGAATAACTTGAATTTTAATTGATTTAATTGAATTAAATTTTCGAAAAATCCTTAAAAATTCTTCTTCTCCAAAACTACTGGACCAATTTCAACCAAACTTCACAGAAATCTTTCTTGCATGAATCTCAACCAAATTCCTTCAAAAGATTAAAATCCGCGCAGAACTTGAATTTTAATTAATTTAATTGATTTAAATTTTTTGAAAAATCTTTAAAAATTCTTCTTCTCCAAAACTACCAAATCAATTTCAACCAAACTTTACAGAAATGTTCCTTGCATAAATCTCTTCTTAATTCCTTCAAAAAAATAAATTCTGTGTAAAACTTAAATTTTGATTAATTAAATAAGATTAATTTTTGAAAAATCTTCTTTTCCAAAACTATTGGACCAATTTTAATCAAACTTCACACGAATCTTCCTTGCATGAATCTCCTTTAAATTCCTTAAAAAAAATAATTTCTGTGTAGAACTTAAATTTTAATAAATTTAATTAAATTGAATTTTCGAATAATTGTTAAATAATCTTCTTCTCCAAAACTACAGGACCAATTTCAACCAAACTTCACAGGAATCTTCCTTGCATGAATCTCTCCCAAATTCCTTCACGATCGGATGAAAAGCTTGGCCGCTGTGGGCTAGGCTTATTTTTCGCTATATGAAACAGTGTAATTTTAACAAAATTTTAAAAACATTTCTGCTTCTTAATTACTTATTGGATTTCATTCTGGTGTAGCATGAATCTTCTTTGGATAGACCTCTATTGTATTCCTTGAAGAAGTTCGTAGTCTAAATGTCTAAAAGCCAGTGGAGCGATACAGGGCCATCTTGGCCCTCTTGTTTCATTTCCCACTATATTTTCTACACAAAAAGACCAAAAATGTAAATTTTCATTCAGTTTTAATTGTCGTCTGCAACATGTTTGAATTTGGAGCACCCCAAAATTTTGTCGTTTGGGAAAGGGTTAAAGTCATCAAAACCTCGGTCTGACCATTGTTTGGGAAAGAGTTATGAGACCTACCTGTTCCTGCATAATGACACCCCACAAGATAAAAACTTCATAACACATTGTGGAAATAAAAATTGCTTGTCATAAACAATTTCTTTTTCCGCAATGTTTTCTACCAAGTAAGACCCAAACTGTAAAATTCTATTCACTTTAAGCCTTTCCCAAACAATATCAGATTTTGACCTCCTAGAATTGTACCTGGGAAAACATTTTGGCAAAAGAAGAAGATGCTGATTATCAGCATTTTCTTCTTTTGAACAAGACCAGGTTTTGACCTCCTTGAGGAATTGGACTTAGTAAAACACTTAAAAGAAGAAAATGGTGATAATCAGCATTTTCTCCTTTTGCCTCAATGTTTTTCTCTATTATATCATACACAAATCTCATCTTTGTGAACATCCGTCGCCTGCAGTAGCTTCCCAAATGGAACAGTCCAAACTCTTGTTGTTTGGTTAAATTGCCATCTGCTACATCTTTGTAAAAATTTAGACCTGTTTAATATTTTGTCATGGTAACTTAACCTTTTCCCAAACGGCAAAATTTTAGGGTGATCCACTTCAAAAACTGCCACAAATGACAAAATGGATGTTATTAAAGATAAGATATGTGTAAAATATGGCATAGAAAATATTGAGACAAAAGGAATGCTGGTTATCAGTAGTTTCTTCTTTTGTTTCAATGTTTTCAATGTTTTCCCAAGGTTTTACTATTAGGGACATCAAAATCAGGTCTTGTTTGGGAAAGGGTTAATCATGTTTGTGTGTTTACAGGGTTTTGTTCCGCTGTACCAGTCCTGGGAGAGTTTCTACACGCGTCATGTGTTTAGACGAGTGTCCGATGTTCTGGGTCGACCCGTGTGTAGTGTGCCCGCGGCCAGGATGAAAATATTTAAGAGAATCACACATGATTATGGGTGGAGTTATGAGTAAGTAGAACCTTAACCCATTCCCAAACGACAAAAATTTCGAATTGTCTAAATTCAAAGATGTTGCTGACGACAACAAAAAATGAACAAAAAATTACATTTTTTTATCGTTTAGTATGGAAAATATTGTGGGAAATGAAGAAATTGCTTCTCATAAGCAATTTCTTCATTTTCCACAATGTTTTCCATAGCTAGTTTTCTTGTGGGGAGTTAAAAAGAGTCACTGTGTGGTAATGGGTTAACCAAATTACAACATCATAATCATTGGATTTAAAAGCTGCAGACAACAGAATGAATGTAAATAAACATGGAAATCCTGTATCTCAAAGCATAGAAATTGATAGAATAATTGAGGGAAAAGGAGAGAATAATGGTTATCAGCACTAGGATCTCCAATAGGATTGTTTTGAAAAAAGTCCTTGTTAGGGATAGGGTTAACCCATTACCAGATATGGCAAAATTATGGATTTGTCTAAGTTCAAAGAAGATGCAGACGACAATTTCAAGTTGATGAAATTTCAAAAATCTTGGGTAAGAAAACATTGTAGAAAATGAAGAAATTGCTTGTCACAAGCAATTTCTTCATTTACCACAATGTTTTCCCAAGCATTTTCTTATGAGGGAGTCAAAAGGCGTCACTGTGCAGTAATGGGTTAACCCTGGATGTACTGAATCAAAGCAAGAAGAAGGATTTGCACGATGATCTTGTTATATGTCGCTGGCTTAATCCCAACAGTTCAAAATACAATGTACCGTAATTATTTTAATAAACGCCCATATTCTAATAAACGCCTATCCCCCAGATCTTGGCTGAAAATATGCTTGTTTCAAGCACAATTTCAGCGAAAAGGGGTGATTCTAATAAACGCCCATCGCCTGATTCCGGATTAAAATAATGTAAGTCAAAACCAAAGATCAATTCAAAAAGCATTGAAAAAGAGGATGTCCATCCCTCAATCTGTTGGCAATGAAGGAATTTCATCTAAAAATTTGTATTTTGCAGTCAGAATGTTACAAAACTTTGCCAAGTTTGACTTGCTGAACTTCGAGTGTATGAATTGACACTTGGTTTGCAAATTTTGACCAACAAAATTAGAATACCTCTAATAAACGCCCACCTTCTACTTTTCCATTGACCATGTTTCTAATAAATATGTGGGCGTTTATTCGAATAATTACGGAACTAGTGTGCATTACAATGACAAGGTTTTAAAAGATATTGTCATTTCATTAGACTGATATGATAATTTAAGCCTTTTCCAACCAGTGAGGCATTTTGACAACCCAACTAGGTATTGGTTTAGCAAACATTGCATAAAATATGTCAGTTTATGTTTTCAGAAAGACAAAAATAAAGCTTGATCTTTTGAACTTTGGTTCCTACAACTATCTGGGGTTCTCTGACAACAAAGGGCCCTGTACAGACCACACTAGTGTAACTACTCATCAGTATGGTATAAATACTGGGGGCAGCAGGCAGGAAATGGGTAAATACACTTTCTTATGATTCTTTAGCCATTGCTTGACAACAACATTCTGATATAACTAACCCTTTCCCAAATGACAAAATTCTAGGATGATCCGCTTCAAAAACTGCTGCAGACGACAAAAGAAATGTTAACAGAGAGAGGATTTGTGCTCAAAATAAATCAGAAAATATTGAGGCAAAAGGAGAAAGTGCTGATTATCAGCACTTTCTTCTTTTGTCTCAATGTTTTCCTAAGCCAATTCTAATAGGGACGTCAAAACCAGGTCTTGTTTGGGAGAGGGTTAAAACATGGCATTTAATTTTTCTCTGAGCAAAATTTCAGCTTTGTCTGACCTAGATTGGCTTAGATTTTAACAGATATACGAGGTACAGTCAGAAAGTTCCCGGACTGCCTTCGTTAGTAAATTATATGCATTCGGATTTTTCTAAAACTTATATACATAAAAAGAGGAAATCTTGTCCAATAAGTACATATATCATTTATATTGATACAATACATATAACATAATATTTTACAGTTGCAAAAACATACATAAACAATGTACGGATCACTTTGACGTCGCAGAGCGACGTCTACATAACGTCGTATTTTACAGAGCCAAAATCAATGATTTCGGGTTAGTTCAAACTTTTCAAATTATTCACCAGAATGATCTAGATACTTCCCATCGCGATACACATATGGAGCAAACGAATGAATTTAGCGTCATAACATTTCACAGCTGACCTGGTCGCAGGCCAAAGCTCTTCGTTTGACTAAAACCTGCAACATCGGG
Organism: Fragum sueziense; assembly: GCA_963680895.1. Classification (NCBI taxonomy): domain Eukaryota; kingdom Metazoa; phylum Mollusca; class Bivalvia; order Cardiida; family Cardiidae; genus Fragum; species Fragum sueziense. The sequence continues at coordinate 76,470,387 of OY804593.1, read as the reverse complement.
GACATTTCAATAAAGGAGGAAAATGCTGAAATGACATTTTACTGAATCCGGGCTGTATTACGTGTGGGACAGTCTTTCATAGCTTAGAACATAATTATGTGGTTCCTATTTTCATACCGGTACAATGGATGAATTAGGTTGGTTAGGTATATTATCCTTGTAATATTAGCGTTCACAAGCTTCTTAGTAAACGTTCAAAGAAAGGACATTGTGTGCACGACGTGGGCGCTCATCGTTCGTCTAAAGCCGCGCCTCCCATCCTGTGCACAGTTTAGACGTATTTTATTTTATTGATTTTTTTATGAATTGCACCACGACAAATTCCAACAATATTAACTACATTATCGAATGTTCTCCACCGGTCCGTAGGAATATCGGTCTTCGTGTCTAAATGAGCACGTTTTAGGCCGCTGATTGCTAAGATTATCGCTTATTTTCGCGCGGTAAATCCTAAATTTCTTGTGTCAATTAAACAAAGGTGTCCTAGAATAAGCACTGAAGCCGTTTCCTGGATTAAAGAACTTCTAAATTTCCGTAGGCGTCGTTCCGGCATTCACATAGACGTTAATAGCGCAGATTTTTTCCGTACGCTGTGGTGACGTCGCCTTGATTTCAGTTGTCTTTCATCCATTGCTGAGAGAAATGTGCTGAATTTTTATGCCACGACATTAAAATTTTGAAATTGTTCAGAAAATATGTTGATGTGATGGCATATCGAGGCTGCATGTAAAAGCGCCTGTAATTTTTAAGATATGGTCCTTTGAATAATAGTAAGAATATTGGGATCAAGCGTTATTTCAAAGTGATCCGTACCCTTGAACACTATGCTCTAACGCCTTAGAAATTATTGATTTTTAACATTTTAAAACCACAAAAACGTATCAAAGTGGTAGTTTACATTTCGAAATTTCTTATTAAATAAAGACTTGAATCAAATACGTCGGAAAAAATACAATTCAAAGGCAGTCCGGGAACTTTTTGACTATACCTCGTAAAACCCCATATCACATCATTTCGTAAATACTAGCAGTCGCTGAACATATTTTAATTAATTTTACACAGCTGCATGATAATAGATTTTTGTTGTTTACTTTATGACTCATGTATTCTGTCATATAAAGTTTCTAAACGGTGTGACAACATGCTAAAAGACAACTTTTATGGATTATTAGGGATTTAGGCCTGGGAATACTAATGTCCCATTAATATGATTTGTTGTTTTTGTACAGGTTATTTGGACATCCACAAAGAGTTAGATGATCTGGTAGCTGATTTTCTGGGTACGGAAGATGCATTCACAGTACCTATGGGGTTTGCTACTAACTCAATGAACATGCCATGTCTTGTGGGAAAGGTAAAATTGCTGTTTCCCAGCAAACATTTCAGATCAGCCCGAAATTCACAGAAATGTCTGCATGATGTTGGCTCTGTGACGCTAAACGCTATTTGACGGATGTTCATGATCAGCCCGATATAGGCCCGACATTGGCCTGTTATCGGAGAAAAAGTAGTATATTCAGATTTCAATCTGATATCGACCAGACATCGGTCTGATATAGGCAAAACAAGGGTATATTCCAACTGATAGCCAATATCTGTCTGATATAGGTATGTTTGCTGGGTTCTTTTAGCTCATAAATGTACTCACAGATGAGATTGTGTGATCCTTAACCCTTTCACAAAAAGTGACACACTGAATTTTACAGCTTTGGAATATATTGAAGAGGTTGATGGTTATCAGCACTTGGTACTTTCTTCAATATTTTCTTAATTCTACCTTATCAAAGAGAATTTTCATTCTGACAGTCATATTAACATTTTGTCCTGCAACATGATCCTTACCAAATAATTCATAAGAAAAACAGGTTAAGTAGACTCAGAGAATATTTTCCTGTTATCAATCTAGAGACAATAACTTTGGTCAAATGTTTTAACCCTTTCCCAAAATGCAAAATTTTAGGGTGATCCACTTTAAAAACTGCCACAAATGACAAAATGGAAGTAATTAAAGATATAACTTGGGTAAAATATGGCATAGAAAATATTGAGACAAAAGGAGAAACTGTTGGTTATCAGCAGTTTCTTCTTTTGTTTCAATGTTTTCCCAAGCCTTTTCTATTAGGGACGTCAAAACCAGGTCTTGTTCGGGAAAGGGTTAATTGAAGAATTGTAAATTATGGCATTCAATTTAATTCCATCAGTTGGTCTTTCTAGAACTTCCACGCGAATTATGTTTGAATTTTGTGTTTTGTGTACTTCAGGGTTGTTTAATACTGAGCGATGAGCTAAATCATGTTAAGTTATGTTTGAATTTTGTGTTTTGTGTACTTCAGGGTTGTTTAATACTGAGCGATGAGCTAAATCATGTTAAGTTATGATTGAATTTTGTGTTTTGTGTACTTCAGGGTTGTTTAATATTGAGCGATGAACTAAATCATGTTAAGTTATGATTGAATTTTATGTTTTGTGTACTTCAGGGTTGTTTAATACTGAGTGATGAACTAAATCATGTTAAGTTATGATTGAATTTTGTGTTTTGTGTACTTCAGGGTTGTTTAATATTGAGCGATGAACTAAATCATGTTAAGTTATGATTGAATTTTATGTTTTGTGTACTTCAGGGCTGTTTAATACTGAGCGATGAGCTAAATCATGCTTCACTGGTGCTTGGCAGTAGACTTACAGGTGCAACTATCAAAACTTTCAAACATAATAGTAAGTGGTCTTTTACCAGATAAACACTTGTATCCACCATTACCTTAAGTCCTGTTTTTTTCTAAATGTGGAAAAACATCATGGGCGGATCTAGGGGTGGGGTCAGGGGGTCATGACCTCCCCCTGGAATTGGCTGAAATTTGAATTTTGACTATATAACTTCTTATTAAAAGCTATCATTTGGGCTTTGACCCCCCCTGGAAAAAAATCCTGGATCCGCCCGTGAACATACATATTGCCTCAGCTTATGAGCCCTTTCATAAACAGCAAAATTATAAAGTGGTCCAGTTTGAAAGCTAATGCAGATGAAAAAATTGTTGATACGGGTAGGATTTGTGTACAATATATCTCAGAAAACACTGATGCAATTGCTGATTACTATCACAAATTGCAATGAAAATTTTGATTGATACAGAGAGTACAATCTACCTTTGTGTGAGAGGCAATCCTTTGATAACACATGCTTAGATTTAGCTGGTCATTCAGAAAATAGACACTAAAATTGCAAGATATTTTTCAAGTCACTAATTTAGTTTTGAGCTATAGAAATTAAATCACACAAGTATACCTGTATAGAGAGGAAAATTAATTTGATAATTACAGATATGCAGAACTTAGAGAAGAAGTTAAGAGATGCAGTTATAAATGGACAACCCAGAACACACAGGCCATGGAAGAAGATTCTCATTGTTGTAGAGGGGGTCTATAGGTAAATCGTAAAACGTTAACGCATTCCTACATTATGACATTTTTTGATGCCTCACCAGATGAAGGCTTTACAAATAATTTCCCATAATATTTTTACCCAGACAGACCATAAAATGCAAGATGTAGTTTTAGCGAGCCGGGACTTTATGTCCGAGAAGCTAATGTCACAGCCCTAGTGTGGGCCGTCCCGTCCTGTCCCATCCTGTCGCGTCTTCGCTTGAAAAACTTTAACCTTGTCTATATCTCTGGCACTATTAGAGATACAGCCTTGATATTTCATAGATGGATACATCTTGACAAGACCTTTTATTTGGGACCATGACCTTTGACCTAGTGACCTTGACCTTGGAGTTTAACCTACTTTTGAAAAACTTTAACCTGGCCTATTATCTCATGCACTATTATTGATAGAGCCTTGATATTTCACACATGGACACCTCCTGCCAAGACCTTTCATTTGGGACCATGACCCTTGACCTTGTGACCTTGACCTTGGAGTTTGACCTACTTTTAAAAAAATAGCTGTTTTTGTGACAAACTCCCGTATACACGAGCTACGTTGTCCGTAGACAACTCTTGTTTTTATACAACCCCCCCCATATCGGAAGATTAGGGGCATATTGTTTCACTCATGTCTGTGCATCCATCTGTCTGTCATTCTGAAAACTTACAATGAAAACTTAACGTTAGCATTTTCGAGGGCATTAGTGTTTCACAAACTCATCTTGTATTTACTTGAAATTGTCAACTATAACATCTTTGAATTTTGACCACTCTAAAGTTTTGTTGTTTGGGAAAAGGCTGTGTTACCAAATCATTTATATTTTGATCACTCCTTTGATTCCTGGATTTATTTGCCTGGGTTAGAATTAATGCTCATTTCAAGTCAATACCTAGAGCAAAAAATAAGAGGGGGTAAAGACATTCTAAATTTGTTATATCAAATCCAAACCCTATGTTGTGAGTACTCCTACAATTCCATTGAGTACCCACAATATAGCGTTTGATCAGCAATTTTACTATTTAAGCCTTTCCGAAAACAAGACCGGGTTTTGACGTTGTAGGGGCCAGGGTTCTGCCTGACAGCTTTAACCAGCGATTTTAGCAATTTCAGCAATTCTCCTTTTCTCAGAGTGTTGTAAAATTGTTGTTTGGGCCTTAGAATATAATACTGCGAGGTATCAGGTATTATTTCTAACGCACATGCAGTTTATTTATTAGTTTTTGAGTCTTATGACAGTTCCTGACATTGACCTACTTTTGAGAACTGGTCCGCTTCACTTATGATCGAGTTTTACACAGTAGTGCATTAGGGATGCGAGTTACGAGTATTCTAGCTCAATTCCGTAACATACATACTGTTGAAAGATGTAGGATTTACCTTCTGACAGAGTGATTAGTCCAAGAAATCATTGATTTTCCCTCAATCATAATTCACATTTTGATTAGCGGCCGCCATTTTGAATGTTATTTACAGGGAATTGTGGGAACTGTCAAAGTTGTCAGTCGGCGTTCTTTTTGTAAACAAAGCCTATAGCATTGCTTATTTTGTCGATTTAAGGCATAAATAACCCTTTATTTTGTAATTTAATGTACATATGAGTAGTTTGGGGAATTTTCCTGGTTAAATTTGCAGTTTTCGAGTGAACATTCATTCATGTTTAAGGAGTTTGAGCAGTATTTTTGTCAGTCGGGTGAACGCCGTAAAAGCGCAACGAAAATCTTGTGCACCGCACAACATTTTTTGTGCGCTCTTACCGCGCAACAAATCTTGCGCATTTTTCTATAGAAAGCGCACAGGATTTCCTGTGCGCTATTTTCACCGCACACGAAAGCTTGTGCACCGCACAGAAAAGTTTGTGCACTGGCATTTACTATAAATACACCGACAAATCCACATTTGTCATCTCCCGAACTTTAGATTTTTAGAAGCTGACTCCACGTCAGACATTTTGAGAAATTGTTAGGCACTGTTTGTTAAAGTAAACGACTTAGAATTATTTATTTGAACGTATTTTGAGAATTGGAGTCATAATTAAAGCTTTGGATTTTTTACATTGTATTACGAGTTTTATTTAGTTTCAAAACGTACTTTTCCCGGGAGATCGCCTTAGTTTTTGTTTTAGAGAGCCAACCCTACCAAAACAACACAGCCAGCGCGCTACATTTTATGGTGGCAGAGGTGGGATCTGATTTAATATCCAGATCCAGCGATACGAACAGAGCTTCCGAGCAGACTAGTGGTTACAGCTTACAGATCTACAGTGGAAGAAGGCTATTAACAGAGCTGACAGATTTACAGAGATAATTCTACTACAGACTTACAGCTTTAAGATGACAGAACCAGTTCAAGTAGACAGCGAGATTTCTTTTCATCACAGAGCTCCACAGTACAGTGCATCACAGAGCAGACACAGTGTTGACCAAGATCAGCCGGATGCAGCTTCAGAATGCGGGTCCAACTACAGTGAACAAGCAGACCAGACGGCTACTTCAAACCAGCAGGATGACAGAATAAGAGGGCTGCAGAGGCAGATAGCTGCATTGGCGGATGTGATACGAGTATTAGTAGGTGAAATACATTCCTTAAAGAACAGATTCAGCAGTGAGACGCGACAAACAGAGCGGAGCGATGGCTTCTTAGTGCAGACCAAGCAGTGGAACACAGTGAATTCTAGATTGGCAGATAAAGCTGCAGAAGATTATACAGGTAGCAGTGAAATATCATCTCAAACCCCGAGGCATGAATATAGAGGAGAAGATAGCGTTACAAGAGGTACCTTTGGGCCCATAAACCACCACCCTGACGCAGATTCTGACAGATCTGGGTTTGACAGGAATCAGAGCAACAATCAAGCTGATGTTTACAGAGTTCCAACAGACTGCATTGATGACCACAGACATTATAGACCCCCACCAGACAGGAGCAGGTATGCAAACAGAGGTCAAGTTCACCCTTTACCACAGATGCAACCCTTTACCGGAGAAAATGACTGGTCAACTTGGATCGCCCAGTTTGAGGCCATAGCACGAAGAAGCGGGTTGACTTATAGCGAGATGTTGGACCAGTTACTGCCAAGATTAGATGGACAAGCAGCTCAGTTTGTGTTTACACAGCTTACACCTACAGTTATACATAACTACCAGATGTTGAAACAAGAGATGGACGGTAGATTCAAGGCAATAGAGACAGCCCGCTCCTTCGCCTCCAAATTCTGCAGACGATCCCAACAGCAGAATGAAACGCTGGAAGAATATGCAGCAGAACTTAGACGGCTTTACGACAAGGCGCATGGTTACCGCAGCAGAGAAGCAAGGGACGAAGACCTTGTACAAAGATTCCTTGATGGACTTACAGATGAAGAGCTGAGCTTTGAGATAGAGTTCCACAAGGAGCCAACAACATTAGAAGAAGCGGTCTACTATGCGGCCAACTATCAACAAATCAAAAGCGTTTCGCAGAGAGAAAAGAAGAGCCATTTCCCGACCCGTAGAGTTGCAAATGACCACGAACCTTATAGCCAAGAGCCAGAACATCCTGTAACAGCTTGTTCAGAAACAGACAAACGTGAAGAGGAGAAGGGCCTGCTACGTGAGATGGTGAAGATGCTGAGCCGGCTGGGAGAAGAAATACAAGGTCGAAAACGGAAGAAACACAGGGAATGCTACAACTGCCATAGAGAGGGCCATTTCGCAAGGAACTGTCCACTAAACAACCATGACGACGGTGGGACGAGACACGACAATGAGCAAGAAAGAAGAAAGAAGCCTTTAAACGGGCATGGGCTGAGCCGGATGGCAACATCGAGGACCCAGCATAGTGGTTATTGCTGTATGGCACAGAGTACAGAAGAGACAGGATGCAAACAGTTTAGGAAGAAAAACAGTGTAAGAAAAGGAGAAGGGGCAGATTTAAGAGGGAACTCCACTGAAGGTCAACTCTACTTTACAGACGGCGCAACAGGCAGAGTAAGAAGACTTACAGAATCCAAGCCAGGTCCATCCAGAGTACAGAAGGAGGGTCTCAGTCAACCTAAAGAACTGATGGTAGACAGAGGAAGTCTGACAGGCCTATCCAGAATGTGGGGTGACAGTGAAGTACCACACAAGATCCAGCTCGAGCTGACTAGAAGAAAGAAGGGCTTTCACCGTAACCAGCCATATCTTCATGAAGGAGGCTACAATACAGTCCAGATGACAGAGACCAGACACAATTCTAAACAGTTTTAGTTAGGGTGGATTTAGACCACTCTATCCTCCATTGAGAGGAAAAGTAGAGTTATTTAACTTTAGATGTGTCAAAATAGTGACACTTGTTATTTGAATTTTATGCTTGATTTATGTTTTAAAGATATCTATGTACAAGTATTTTTTAGAGTAATGCTGACAGAAAGAAATTTACAGAATTAACATTGAGGTGCAGAGACAGGCTGCAGAAGATAAATAGACAGATCACAGACACAGAAGGTGCAGGGTGCAGAGTGTACAAAGGCGGTGAGAAGATACAGTACTGAATGGAGTAGATTGGAGGAAGTCAGAGAGTAGAAGAAAGAAGACGTTTGGGCAGTACAGAAGGAATTAAAGGCAAAGATTATGAGCAGTTTAGAGGATAAAGAGATGGCATAGGGGAGAGAGGAGACAGAGAATAGAGAATGGAGTTTGGTTGTCTGACAAGAAGAGTCCAATATTGTGTTACAGCGCTGTACTCATGGAGGGAGATTTTGATTCTACCAGATGCCTGTACGAGTGATCAAAATGTAAGGGTCGGATGTTGTCACAAGTCGGATGGGTAATGGACCAGACAAGATGCGAGAACCAAAGTGAAGAGTGAGGCGGTGAACATGGTAGCAGTGAACCCAAGATCCAGATTGACAGTAGATGCGAATTGTACGGTGTAGTCACAGATCGACAGAAGAGAAGCGAACAGTAAGGTGAGTCACAGATCGACAGAAGAGAAGCGAACTGTACGGTTTAGTCACAGATCGACAGAAGAGAAGCGAACAGTAAGGTGAGTCACAGATCGACAGCAGAGAAGCGAACTGTACGGCGTAGTCACAGATCGACAGCAGAGAAGCGAACTGTACGGTGTAGTCACAGATCGACAGCAGAGAAGTGAACTGTACAGTGAAGTAACAGATTGGCAGGGACGAGCCTGAAGCAGTGGAGTATCTATAGCTGAACACATTAGAGGCAGATGACACAAGAAGAGCCGAGGGATACCTTTGGCAGGTTGAGAGTTGCGGTAGACGGTCAAGAGGACCAGAGTCGAGAAGCTACTCAAGATGGCCTGCGTGGAAGGTTGAAGGCTAGGTGTTGAAGCCAGGATGTCTTCAGCGAAGATGGAGTCCACGGTGAGAGGGTGTTTGTTCTTGCGATCCTGTGAAGATGTAACTAATACAGCCAAACTGTAAAAAGATGTTGTCATGAGCACCAAGAAGTCAATCACTTACCATTCCAATCCGCACCTGACATTTCGTTGGTATAATACTTACGACTGCTAGTCTAACCTGCGTCATCCACTGGATTAGTCCACTAAATCCTGTATCGATGGTGGCGAAGAATTAGGTGCGACGTAAAACCGCACTAACCGATTACTATTGGGACGTTTCGAGATGAGATATGTTTATTGGCGATTGGGTCGCCTGTCTATATGACAGGTCCGCACACAACAATCCAGGTCCAGTGCTGTGCGGATAAGTCGCTCACTATGAAGGCGGTAGTGAGTCCACAAATTTCTATTTTCTATCCACTATCCCCGATGAGTCATTTGTGGGTACAGATGTTACAAAGCTAACGACAGACTACGCGAGAAGGACGATGACAAAACGGACTATATTCGAAGATGTTACCATTACTATGTATTAATATTCAGTGACATTTAAGGTTAATTTAAGAAAGTGCTTAATTAATGGAATGAACAGTGTTAGGTCTTAATTTTAGTGAAAGTGTTTGGACGTTCTCCATTTGTTAACACCACCAATTTGGACACTAATTTATCAAGTGTTTTGTGTTAATCTTTTTATTCATTGGTGTTAGCAGGAGCTTTAACACTTTAAGAGGGGGGTAATGTAGGGGCCAGGGTTCTGCCTGACAGCTTTAACCAGCGATTTTAGCAATTTCAGCAATTCTCCTTTTCTCAGAGTGTTGTAAAATTGTTGTTTGGGCCTTAGAATATAATACTGCGAGGTATCAGGTATTATTTCTAACGCACATGCAGTTTATTTATTAGTTTTTGAGTCTTATGACAGTTCCTGACATTGACCTACTTTTGAGAACTGGTCCGCTTCACTTATGATCGAGTTTTACACAGTAGTGCATTAGGGATGCGAGTTACGAGTATTCTAGCTCAATTCCGTAACATACATACTGTTGAAAGATGTAGGATTTACCTTCTGACAGAGTGATTAGTCCAAGAAATCATTGATTTTCCCTCAATCATAATTCACATTTTGATTAGCGGCCGCCATTTTGAATGTTATTTACAGGGAATTGTGGGAACTGTCAAAGTTGTCAGTCGGCGTTCTTTTTGTAAACAAAGCCTATAGCATTGCTTATTTTGTCGATTTAAGGCATAAATAACCCTTTATTTTGTAATTTAATGTACATATGAGTAGTTTGGGGAATTTTCCTGGTTAAATTTGCAGTTTTCGAGTGAACATTCATTCATGTTTAAGGAGTTTGAGCAGTATTTTTGTCAGTCGGGTGAACGCCGTAAAAGCGCAACGAAAATCTTGTGCACCGCACAACATTTTTTGTGCGCTCTTACCGCGCAACAAATCTTGCGCATTTTTCTATAGAAAGCGCACAGGATTTCCTGTGCGCTATTTTCACCGCACACGAAAGCTTGTGCACCGCACAGAAAAGTTTGTGCACTGGCATTTACTATAAATACCCCGACAAATCCACATTTGTCATCTCCCGAACTTTAGATTTTTAGAAGCTGACTCCACGTCAGACATTTTGAGAAATTGTTAGGCACTGTTTGTTAAAGTAAACGACTTAGAATTATTTATTTGAACGTATTTTGAGAATTGGAGTCATAATTAAAGCTTTGGATTTTTTACATTGTATTACGAGTTTTATTTAGTTTCAAAACGTACTTTTCCCGGGAGATCGCCTTAGTTTTTGTTTTAGAGAGCCAACCCTACCAAAACAACACAGCCAGCGCGCTACAACGTCCCTATTAGGAAAGGCTTTGTAAAACATTGAAACAAAAGAAGAAACTGCTGACAACCAGCAGTTTCTCCTTTTCTCTAAATGTTTTCTGCGTTATATTCTTCACAAATTCCTCTCTTTTTGACATCAATATTGTTGTCTACATCAGCTTTTGATCTGGAACACCCTAAAATTTTGTTGTTTGGGAATGGGTTAAAAAGCCTTGACCTCTTATCTGTAGTCCTGAATACCCCCCATGACACATTTATTTATTTCTCATAAATATCTTACAAATTTTTGCTTTTATACAACTACAGTCGACACTCGTTATGTCGATATAGGATAAGTCAAATTTTCGCTTAAGTCGAAGTTCAAATCTGGTCCTGTCCTCATCAATTGACACAATTTTAAAAAAAAAAAAAATTGAACTCAATATATCTTTTGAAATATGGTGGGAAAAGTATAGAAATTGCTCGAAACGAGCAATTTCTTTCCTTTTCCTACTATATTTCGATAATAATCTTATTTGATTACTTTCAAAAACAATCAATTATCAACTTTATCGAAGCCGAACAAAGTCGGATGAGTCAAACTCCGGATATGTCGAGGTATTTCGACGGCCCCTCCGACTTCGACACAACAAGTGTTGACTGTATATCAATTTGTGATATTGCAGTATGGAAGGATCCATTATATGTCTACCAGAGGTTATCAGACTGAAGAAGAAATACAAGGCCTACATCTATCTTGATGAAGCACACAGCATAGGCGCCATGGGTCCACATGGTCGCGGGGTTGTCGACTATTTTGGGCTGGATCCTCGGGAGATAGACATTATGATGGGAACGTTTACAAAGAGTTTTGGTGCTGCAGGAGGATATATAGGAGGCTCAAAGGTAATAACTAATAAGTTAACCCTTTCCCAAATGACAAAAATTAAGGGTGGCTCAATTTGAAAACAGATACAGACAACAAAATAGGTTCTTTTAAGGATAGTGTCTGTGTAAAATATACCTCAGAAAATATTGAGACAAAAGGAGAAACTGCTGGTTATCAGCAGTTTCTTCTTTTGTCTCAATTTTTAGCTCCACTGGCCTTTCAGGCCAGCGGGCTATTGTCATAGCGGTGTGTCCGTCGTGCGTGCGTGCGTCCGTCCGTGCGTGCGTCCGTAAACTTTTTCTTTAAAAATCTTCTCCTCAGAAACTACTGGATGGATTTCAACCAAACTTCACAGGAATGATCCTTGGGTGACCCTCTCTCAGATTTCTACAGAGAGTTTGGATTGAACCAGAATAACTTGAGTTATCGACCCTTGAACGTCAAAAAAAGCTGGTTTTGACTTTATTTTCACTCTAAAATCTACAAGTATTAACCAATCAAGACAAAACTTGGACAGAATATATATAAGCATGATATCCTGCCTGGGTTTAATTTTCAGCTTGATCGGAATTTTACATCATGAGTTATGTGCCCTTGAATTTGACAAAATTTCCATTTTCGACTTTGTTTTCACTCTAACAACCATAATTGTTAAGCAATCAAGATGATATTTGGATAGAATCTTGTTGACAACAAGATCTTGCTTTTGTGTCATTTTCAGGATGATTGCATTGCTACAAGTTGAGTTATGTGCCCTAGAAATTGACAAAATTCCAGTTTTCAACACTTTTTATACGCCGCCGGAGGCGGACGTATATTGGCGTCATCTTCTCCGTCTGTCCGTCCGTCCGTCCATCCGTCCGTCCGTCCGTCCATCCGTCCATCCGTCCATCCGTCTGTACGTCCGTCCACTTTTCTTGTCAACGCAACTCCTCCTAAGTTTCTGGCTGGATCTTCTTGAAACTTTGTCAATGTTATCACCTCAATTGGTAGATGTGCATGAAGGAAGGATTTTATGGTTCATCGATTTTTGCCTGAGTTATGCCCCTTAAAAACTTAGTCTCTGGGGCTTATTGAAATTGCAGCCTTGTCAACGCAACTCCTCCTAAGTTTCTGGCTGGATCATAATGAAACTTGGTCAATGTTATCACCTCAATTGGTAGATGTGCATGAAGGAAGGATTTTATGGTTCGTCGATTTTTGCCTGAGTTATGCCCCTTAAAAACTTAGTCTCTGGGGCTTATTGAAATTGCCGCCTTGTCAACGCAACTCCTCCTAAGTTTCTGGATGGATCTTAATGAAACTTGGTCAATGTTATCTCCTCAATTGGTAGATGTGCATGAAGGAAGGATTTTATGGTTTGTCGAATTTTGCCTGAGTTATGCCCCTTAAAAACTTAGTTTCTGGGGCTCATTGAAATTGCAGCCTTGTCAACGCAACTCCTCCTAAGTTTCTGGCTGGATCTTAATGAAACTTGGTCAATGTTATCACCTCAATTGGTAGATGTGCATGAAGGAAGGATTTCATGGTTCGTCAATTTTTGCCTCAGTTATGCCCCTTTAAAACTTAGTCTCTGGGGCTTATTGAAATTGCAGCCTTGTCAACTCAACTCCTCCTAAGTTTCTGGCTGGATCTTAATGAAACTTGGTCAATGTTATAACCTTAATTGGTAGATGTGCATGAAGGAAGGATTTTATGGTTCATTGATTTTTGCCAGAGTTATGCCCCCTTCAATCTTAGTCTCTGGGGCTTATTGAAATTGCAGCCTTGTCAACGCAACTCCTCCTAAGTTTCTGGCTGTATCATAATGAAACTTGGTGGATGTTATTACCTTAATTGGTAGATGTGCATGAAGTAAGGATTTTATGGTTCATTGATTTTTGCCTGAATTATGCCCCCTTCAATCTTAGTCTCTGGGGCTTAATGATATTTTAGCCTCGTGAACGCAATTCCTTCCAGGTTTTTCACTGGATATTTATATAAACCTTTTTGTGAACACAATTTTTTACAGGTTTTTCAGTGAAAATTTATAAGTCCTTGTCAATGTCATTTTTTTGTCTCAAGTTTTATAAGTGGCGGCGTATATTGTGACGATGGCACTCTTGTTCACTTTTGTGGCCACATATATAGATTAATACTGACAAAATTTGGATAGACCATAAGATCTTGCTTGAGTTTAATATTCAGCTTGATTATTGTGGTGTTCAAGACATAAATTATCAAGTCAAAATCATATTTTTAGATCAGAATGACTTAATTTTCATGACCACTATTTTACATGCACAATCGCAACTTCTTGAACTAATTATCGTAAAGAAAAACAACTCTTACTGAACTTTAAATTGTTCATATCAAAAGTTACTTCCCTTAGTCTACCACAATTATTAGTCCCCTACCGGTGTTCACACCGGAGGGGACTGTAGGTTTGCCCTCCGTCTGTCCGTCAGTCTGTCCGTCCGTCCGTCTATCGGTCAGTCCGTCTGTCCGTCCGTCTGTCCGTCTGTCCGCTCAAATCTGGATCCCGCGATAACTTAATAACTAAGCAAGCGTTTTTGATGAAAGTTGGTATATGACTAGATGGCAATGTGTAGATTATGCACATCATTTTATTTTTGTTTTTCGACTTAAATTGAGGTTGCTATGGTTACAGAAATAGTTAAAATATGGCCAAAAATGGGATCCTGCGATAAGATAATAACTAAGCAAGCTAGTTTGATGAGACTTGGTATATGACTATATGGCAATGTGTAGATTATGCACATCATTTTATTTTTGTTTTTAGACTAAAATTGTTGTTGCTATGGTTACGGAAATAGTGAAAATATGGCAAAAAATATTGGATCCTGCAATAAGTTAATAAGTAAGCAAGCTAATTTGATGAGACTTGGTATATGACTAGATGGCAATGTGTAGATTATGCACATCATTTTATCTTTGTTCTTTGACGAAAAGTGCGGTTGCTATGGTAACGGAAATAGTGAAAATATGGCAAAAAATGGATCCTGCAACTTAATCTATTATTGATTACCATATTGAGTCAATGTGAAGCCGGTAGGGGACTTTATGTGTTGCATACAACACCAGATACTTGTTAACTCATATATTGAATTATGTGCCCTTGAATTTGGCATGATGACAGTTTTCAACTTTATCATCACTCTATAAATCCCCAAAATATTAGTCAATCATTTACCTTCTTTTCGCTTTGACCACATAATTGCTTCTCTTTACTTTGTTTCTGCTCTAAGAATCACAAGAATTTAAAAATATATCAGTTTAAGCATTTAGATAAATTTGTCAATTTTTTTTTATAGTAAACCACAAGAAATTCAGGCCTGTGGAGCGACTCAAGACCTTCAGGTCTTTCTAGTTTCCCATGCCTATCCTTATAGGGAAGTCAAAACCAGGTCTTATTTGGGAAAGGGTTAAGCCAAAAGTTTTCGGAAACAACATTATCCTGTCTGCATGGCTTTGAAATCAAACCAGATCAAAGTTTTGAATTTTGGAAAGAAAAACACCTGCAGTTGACCTCTAGCCTCGCTTTTACCTACTCTCTCCAGAATATAACTTGCGAGTCATTGAATGGTTATCCGGTTTTACAGCATGGTTATGTATACATGTATATTTGTACCATTTATACCACTGTTAATTTTTCATTTGCAAAAATTATGATAATTTTGATATCTCTGGTTAGACTCTTGTGCCTGTTTATGCTCTTTTCAACTGGAGATAATGCTGTTATTTTATTTCCATGACAGAAAATAACATCGGGTTGACCTCCAATGCCTCAGTTCACTCCCCTTCTATCTAAAATAAATGCTTGAATTTATTTCCATTACAGAAAATCATTAACCATCTCCGGTTTTGGGTTGGTCCAAATTCAAAGATGTTGCAGACGACAATTCAAAAAGAGTGATTTTTAGCTCACCTGAGCACAACATGCTCAAGTGAGCTATTGTGATCACCTTTTGTCCGGCGTCCGTCCGTTGTCCCTCGTGCGTCGTCCGTCGTCCATCGTCCGTCAACAATTTCTTTAAATGACATCTCCTCCTAAACTACTGGGCCAATTTCAACCAAACTTGGCAGGAATGTTCCTTAGGTGACCCCCTTTCAGAATTGCTAAAAGAATTGAAATCCATAAAAAACTTTGGTTGCCATGGCAACAGAAAAGGAGAAATTTGACTGAATCTCAATACTACCTTTGAACGACATCTCCTCCTAAACTACTGGGCCAATTTCAACCAAACTTGGCAGAAATGTTCCTTAGGTGACCCCCTTTCAGAATTGCTAAAAGAATTGAAATCCATAAAAAACTCTGGTTGCCATGGCAACAGAAAAGGAGAAATTTGACTGAATTTCAATACTACCTTTGAACGACATCTCCTCCTAAACTTCTAGGCCAATCTCAACCAAACTTGGCAGGAATGTTCCTTAGGTGACCCCCTTTCAGAATTGCTAAAAGAATTGAAATCCATAAAAAACTCTGGTTGCCATGGCAACAGAAAAGGAGAAATTTGGCTGAATCTCAATACTACCTTTGAATGACATCTTCTCCTAAACTACCTGGCCAATTTCAACCAAACTAGGCAGGAATGTTCCTTAGGTGACCCCCTTTCAGAATTGCTAAAAGAATTGAAATCCATAAAAAAAGTCTGGTTGTCGTGGCAACAGAAAAGGAGAAATTTGACTGAATCTCAATACTATCTTTGAACGATATCAATCTCCTCCTAAACTACTGGGCCAATTTCAACCAAACTTGGCAGGAATGTTCCTTAGGTGACCCCCTTTCAGAATCGCTAAAAGAATTGAAATCCAAAAAAAAACAACTCTGGTTGCCATGGCAACAGCAAAGGAGAAATTTGACTGAATCTCAATAATTTCTTTGAACAACATCTCCTCCTATACTACTCGGCCAATTTCAACCAAACTTGGCAGGATTGTTTCTTAGGTGACCCCCTATCACAATTGCTAAAAGAATTGAAATCCATAAAAAAACTCTGGTTGCCATGGCAACAGAAAAGGAGAATTTTGACTGAATCTCAATACTATCTTTGAACGACATCTTCTCCTAAACTACCTGGCCAATATCAACCAAACTTGGCAAAAATATTCCTTAGGAGGTCCTCTTTAAGAATTGCTAAATGAATTGAAATTGACTAAAAACTCTGGTTGCCATGGCACCAGAAAATGAGAAAGGATGTGGGTCCATTTCTATTGAAAATTGCCCCCTCGAGAACACGGATGAAATTTATATGAATGAATGCTACATATGTGTACTTAATCCTCCCGAAATATTTAAGGATTTGGAATAGTCCAAAAGGGTGTATTAGAGCTCTAAAGTATGGTGGTCTGGACTGGCCATAATTGCACATTTGACATTGTTCTTTAATTTTGTCCCAAATTTTCGATGCATTTTCGTGTAAAAATGTATGAATATCAAAGAACCAATTACAAAATATTTTTTTGAGAGAAAAAATCCTACATATTTCCTCGAAAACTTGTCAAAATTCCATTTATTAGCGCTCTATGGAAAATCCAAAGAATTTTTTTATTTATATTTCTGATTTTAAGACGTAGAATTCAACGTTAATGATCGAATTACGATTATTTACCCTCCAGGGTACAAAGGGCTTAGAGTAAGCTGTTGTAGTCACTTTACGACTGTCATCCGCTCGTCTGTCCGTCCGTCCGCATGTCTGACCCTCCTTCCACAATGTAGTGTTTACACTCTAATATGCACAAATATTTACCGATTTTAATCAAACTTAGACAAAACATGTTTGATTATAAGTTCTTGTTTGAGTATAAAAATGAGCCTGATCAAATCGAAACGTCATGAGTTATCTGCCCTTGAATATCAAACATGCCTATTTCTGACTATGTTCACATTCTAAAATCTACAATTATCGACCGATCAAGATGAAACTTGTACAAAATGTAGGGCACTATATGATCTTACAAACATGTGGTTTACAGTGTGATCCAAATCGCTCATCCTGAATTATGCGCCCTTGAACTTCACTTGACATTATTTTCTCTGTGAAAATAAAAATACTTGTATTAACAATTTAAGAAATACATGTAGCATAAAGATATAGATGAACATAAGATCTTGTGTGAATCTAATTGTAAGAATTATTGTCATCAATAATCCTAAGTTATGTGAGCGACAAATGTCATGACGTCATTTCCCAAAAATGTGCACGTAATGAATTCTACAGGAAACCTCTCTGAATTGCTGTACAACAGTACACGTCGGCTGTAATTTATTACAATAAATGTGCGATTGGCTTGGTATCCTGTGTAAGTAGTTCTTCAAAATATTAAACCATCTTCCCTATAAGACCTGTTTTGATGTTCCCTATAAAAGCCCTGGGAAAAAAAACTAAGACAAAAGAAGAAAATGCAGAGAGGCAACATTTTTTTCCTTTTGTCTTAATACGTTCTGTGATGATTCTGAATTATTCACAATATCTTGTCTTAATCAACATTTATTTCGTTTAGATCATTCTTTTTTTAATTGGAACTGTCCAGATTTATCATTTATGGTTTTACGAATGACGACTAACTTCTGATTGGCGATGCCAATAATTCTTAAAATTAGACTCGCACAAGATCTTTCGTTCATCAATATCTTGCTTATGCTATTTCTTGAATTGTAAATATTCGTTTTTGTTACAGTAAAAATAATGTAAAAATCAGCGATTTTGTGAATTTTAATGACCCATAGTTCAGGATGAGCGATTTGGATCACACAGAAATTCGCAAGTCTTTGAGATCATATCGTGCCCCACATTTTGTACAAGTTTCATCTTGATCGGTCAATAATTGTAGATGTTAGAATGTAAACATAGTCAGAAATAGGCATTTTTGACATTCAAGGGCAGATAACTCATGATATTTCAATTTGATCGGGCTCATTTTTATACTCACACAAGAACTTATAATCATACATGTTTTGGCTAAGTTTGATTAAACTCGGTAAATATTTGTGCATACCAGAGTGTAAACACTACATTGTGGGAGGAGGGTTAGACATGCGGACGGACGGACAGAGGAGCGGATGACAGTCGTAAAGTGGCTACAACAGCTTACTCTAAGCCCTTGGTACCCTGGAGGGTAAATAATTGAAAATCGATCATTCACGTTGAATTCTACGTCTTAAAATCAGAAATATAAATCAAAAATTCTTTGGATTTTCCATAGAGCTCTAATAAATGGAATTTTGACAAGTTTTCGAGGAAATATTTAGGATTTTTTCATTCAAAAATATATTTTGTAATTGGTTCTTTGATATTCACACATTTTTACACGAAAATGGATCGAAAAATTGGGACAAAATTAAAGAACAATGTCAAATGTGCAATTATGGCCAGTCCAGACCACCATAATTTAGAGCTCTAATACACCCTTTTGGACTATTCCAAACCCTTAAATATTTCGGGAGGATTAAGTACACATATGTAGCATTCATTCATATAAATTTCATCCGTGTTCTCGAGGGGGCAATTTTCAATAGAAATGGACCCACATCCTTTGACTAATTCTCAATAATTTCTTTGAACAACATCTCCTCCTAAACTACCCGGCCAATTTCAACCAAACTTGGCAGAAATATTTCTTAGGAGGTTCCTTTTAAAAATTGCTAAAAGAATTGAAATCCTTTAAAAGCTCTGGTAGCCAAGGCAACAGAAAAGGAGATTTTTTACCAAATCTCAATGACTTCGTTGAATGATATCCTAAACTAACAGGCTAATTTCCACCAAACTAGGCATAAATATTCCTTAGGAGGTCATATTTAGAAAATTGCTAATTGGATGAAACTTCATATTTCAGTTACATATGATATTGCACTGAGGTAGTTTTCTGGGTTTTCTATGGTTTGAAATCGCATAGCGGCGTTCAAATGATCTTTGACCCTTTATTGCATTACCTGTAAGAAATCTGATCTGTTATAAAACCCAATCTCAGGTGAGCGACCTAGGGCCAACGGCCCTCTTGTTTACATTTTTTGGTCATTTTGTAAAGAGAATATATTGTGGGAAATGAAGAAATTGCTTGTCACAAGCAATTTCTTCATTTTCCACAATGTTTTCCAAAGCCATTTCTTGTGAGGGAGTCAAAAGGCGTCACTGCAGTAATGGGTTAAATAAATGCTTGAATTTATTTCCATTAAAGAAAATCATTAACCACCTCCGGTTAACCTCCCATGCCTCGGTTTATTCTCCCACTATCTAATGCTTGAATTTATTTCCATTAAAGAAAATCATTAACCACCTCCGGTTAACCTCCCATGCCTCGGTTTACTCCCCCACTATCTAATGCTTGAATTTATTTCCATTTCAGAAAATCATTAACCATCTCCGGTTAACCTCCCATGCCTCGGTTTCTTCTCCCACTATCTAATGCTTGAATTTATTTCCATTAAAGAAAATCATTAACCACCTCCGGTTAACCTCCCATGCCTCGGTTTACTCCCCCACTATCTAATGCTTGAATTTATTTCCATTTCAGAAAATCATTAACCATCTCCGGTTAACCTCCCATGCCTCGGTTTATTCTCCCACTATCTAATGCTTGAATTTATTTCCATTTCAGAAAATCATTAACCATCTCCGGTTGACCTCCCATGCCTCGGTTTATTCTCCCACTATCTAATGTTTGACTTTATTTCCATTACAGAAAATCATTAACCACCTCCGGTTGACCTCCCATGCCTCGGTTTATTCTCCCACTATCCCTCCACCTGTCGCACAGCAAATCATCACTTCCATGAAAATCATTATGGGGCTTGATGGGACGAATGAAGGTAAGTTATTCATTGTTAACCCTACCCCAAACAAGACCTGGTTTTGACGTCCCTATTAGAAAAGGTTTGGGAAAACATTGAGGCAAAAGAAGAAACTGCTGATATCCAGCAGTTTCTTCTTTTGTCTTAATATTTTCTTAGCTATTTTCTATTCAAATTCTATACATAACAAAACCAATATTGTCATCTGCAGCAGCTTTGGGATAGGATTACCCTAAAATTTTGCCGTTTGGGAAAGGGTTAAACCCATTGCTGCCCAGTGATGCCTTTTGACTCCCTCACAAGGAAAGGCTTTGGAAAACATTTATCCACAATGTTTTCTTAACCAAAATGCAAAGATTTCTGAAATTTCATCAACTTAGAATTGTTGTATGCAACATCATTCAAATTGTAACAGTCCAAATTTTTTAAAGAATTCATTGTTTGGAACCCAGAAATTAACTTTGTAATCTGTGATCGTTCAATTCTGTGCTTGCCACAATATTGCAGTTGTGGAAATTGTAAGAAAATTTTGCATTAATACTGTTTTTGAAGTTCATGCCAATTACTGAATACTTATTATGGTATTGTAACTGGCAAATAAATATCGACTCCTGGTGGGATTCGATCCTGGGACCTCTCTGTCCCTAAGCGAACACTCTACAATGTTGCTATAAAAGCTAGCTTGTATTGCGAGATAGTTACTAAGTATAAGTGCCCCTTATACCACACCCAGCTACAGTATTTTTACATCTTTACAGGTAAAAGAAGAATACAGCAATTAAAATGGAACAGTCGATATTTCCGTCGTAACTTACATGAGCGGGGCTATATTGTGTATGGTAACAAAGACTCACCCGTTGTGCCATTACTTCTCTTCATGCCAACTAAATTAGCGTAAGTAAATATATAGCCCATTACCAAACTGCGAAATTTTCGAATGGTCAAAATTCACATATGCTACAAACCACAATTTCAAATGAATGCAATTCTACGTATTTTGGTCTTTGTGGTTAGAAAATGTTTTGGGAAATGAAGAGATTGTTTGTCACTAGCAATTTCTTAATTTTCCACAATGTTTCTGAGGCCTTTATCTTATTTGGCGTCAAGAAGTCTCAATGTGTAGGAATGGGTTAACAGACGATATTTCCATCTTAACGTGGATATTTTGTGTATGGTAGCAAAGACTCGCCAGCTGTGCCACTTCTTCTCTTCATGCCAACTGAATTAGCTTAAGGTAAGTTTGGAGAGTGGCCATGTGACTTACAATTTTTGTGTTTATTCTGCGGCACCAAAATGCCCATGCTACAATTTTCATCAAATTTTTAAAGCAAAACATTCCCCTTTTTGTGATGGTGAATGTCAAGTGAAGTATTTTATTGTTCTAAACTTAAACATCTGCCATAAACATTTATTTTCAGTGCCTTTTCTCGTGAATGTTTAGATCGTGGACTTGGGGTTGTTGTTGTAGGGTTTCCAGCGACTCCGATCACAAAAACTCGAGTACGGTTCTGTCTATCTGCAGCGCATACTAAAGAGGATATAGATCAGGTGAGGGTGTAAAGCATGGTGCAGCATTGGAGTTAACCCAGTACTAGACAGCAAAATTTTACATTTCCAATTTCATTGTCGTTGCAGATGACAAAGTTGATGAAATTTCAAAAATAATTTCCATTCTGGATTAGATAACATTCTGGAAAAGGAAGAATAGCTTGACACAAGCAATTTCTTCATTTTCCACAATGTTTTTCGCAAGCCTTTTCTTGTGATGGAGTCAAAAGACGTCACTGTGCAGTAATTGGTTAACCTTCCCATGCTGTTCATGTCATATTCCTGTTGTGACCAAAACTTTGGCAGAGAGTGTAGACTAAGATTAGCTTGTACAGACATCCTGTTTTATCTTGGCCTACATTGCCTGCTTTCTATTAACCCTTTCCCAAACGACAAAATTTTAGGGTGGTCCAATTTGAAAATTACTGAAAACGCTAAAATGGACATTGAAAAAGAAAGGACTTGTGTACAATATAGGTAAGAAAATATTGAGGCTAAAGGAGAAACTGCTGGTTATCAGCAGTTTCTTCTTTTGTCGCAATGTTTTCCCAAGCCTTTTCTATTAGGGACATCAAAACCAGGTCTTGTTTGGGAAAGGGTTAAGTTATAGTGGCAAAAACTTTGGACAAATTGATTGAAATGTCTCTAAAATTGTTTGAAATTTTTTGAAGCAGGATTATGGTTAAGAACTAAATCCTTGATACAGATGGAAGGTCTTTGATTAATGGGTGAGGTTGACATGATAACTTGTGCCACTAAAAAACAGAGTGTTTGAATGCTATGGCTGAGAAGAATCTAAAACATTGAAAAAATATGACGGCAATCTTTGTTGTCTGAATGGATTTGAAACTATCTATATTAGGGACATAAATATTGGGGATAATTCTGAAACTGGTTAACCCTTTACCGTTTTTGCAAAATCTTAAACCACTTTGAAAGGAGTTAAAAAAGAGAAAGTATTTCAATCATCTTTGAACAGAGTTCGCACAGTGAAAAGTGCTTAAATTTGAGCCTGTTTCTTGAAAAGTGCTTAAAAATGAAAAATAATGTTTATAAGTGCTGGATTTTTATCCCTCTCTTAAAAAGTCCTTAAAAGTGCTTGAATTGATAAAAATAAGTGCTTAAAAATGATTGAATGACTAAATTCATGGTAAAAAGTAGATGATTTACGGTAAACATCTACACTTGAGAATTATTTTGGTGAAAAAAGTAGGGGTACGATCTTGAACCAGCCTTTGCCAGTGACTGACACATTTGCAATTCCTCTTCCCCCTCCACCTTCTTTGTATGCAAGCTCTTTGAAAGTAAGAAATTTGGAAGGGCAATGTATATTTTGTCTGCAGCACTCTTTGTTGAAAACCATCATAAGTGACTGGTGTAGGAAAAAACATGCTTGAGAAATGGAATTATGTGCTTGAAAAGTGCTTGAAAAGTGCTTGAATTTTGGCATTGACTGTCTTAATGAATCCTGTTGAATGATAAAAGCTACACATGTTCAAGATAAAAGGTTATCATTTTAATCATTTGTCTGATTCAATATTGCAGGCTTTAAAGATTATAGAAGAAGTTGGTGATTTGATACGACTGAGATATTCCCGTTTACCAGTGCCAAACTTTAGTGAAAAAGAAATAGAACTTATAGAGGTAAACATTTGTTATTCCATTACCAGACTGCAAAATTTTTGGGTTGTCCAAAATTCAGTGTGTCTGCAGAGGACAAAATAGATGTTGATGAAGATTTGATTTGTGTACAATAAATCACCAAAAAATAGGCAAAAGGAGAAAATGCTGATGATCAGCATTTTCTTCTTTTGTCTCAATGTTTCCCATGCCTTGTCTATTAGACACATCACAACCAGGTTTATTTAAGCTTCATCTTTAATAGATTGGTATTTTTATGCCCCCGTATCGAGAGATCGGGGGCATATTGTTTTACTCGTGTCCGTCCGTCTGTCTGTCTGTCTGTCCGTCTGTCTGTCCGAAAACTTAACATTTGCCTTTTCTCCAAAAGTATTTGACATACAAAGCTCAAATTAGGTATGCAACTTCCTTTCAATGATATCTATCTGTTCCATGCAATTTGACCTTCCTCAAGGTCATCCGTCAACCCTTATCAACCCTTTACTCTACGAAAACTTAACATTTTACTCCGAAAACTTAACATTTGCCTTTTCTCCAAAAGTATTTGACATACAAAGCTCAAATTAGGTATGCAACTTCCTTTCAATGATATCTATCTGTTCCATGCAATTTGACCTTCCTCAAGGTCATCCGTTAACCCTTATCAACCCTTTACTTTACGAAAACTTAACATTTTACTCCGAAAACTTAACATTTGCCTTTTCTCAAAAAGTATATGACATACAAACCTCAAATTAGGTATGTAACTTCCTTTCAATGATATCTATCTGTTCCATGTAGTTTGACCTTCCTCAAGGTCATCCGTTCACCCTTATCAACCCTTTACTCTACGAAAACTTAACATTTTACTCCGAAAACTTAACATTTGCCTTTTCTCCAAAAGTATTTGACATAGAAAGCTCAATTTTGGTATGCAACTTCCTTTTAATGATATCTATCTGTTCTATGCAAGTTGACCTTCCTCAAGGTCATCCATTAACCCTTATCAACCCTTTACTCTACGAAAACTTAACATTTTACAAAAATGGCCATTTCGGGGGCATTTGTGTTTCACAAACACATCTTGTTTCTGTTTCATTTTGTTTGCAATTTATGAATTTGACAAAAAAAACCCAAACCTTCTGCTCTGTAAGTGATAGAACTTTGTACCCCGGAAGGGTCATGTTATATTATGGCCTTGGTTGTTTGTCTGTCCATCTGTCATTAGCATTTTCTTGAGGGTGCAACTCCTCTTAAAGTTTATGGTTTATCAGAATTTGATCAAACCTTTCACAGTTAATCTCCATGATGTATAGTTGTTAGCTCACCTGAGCACGAAGTGCTCAAGGTGAGCTATTGTGGTCGCTTTTTGTCCGTCGTCCGTCCGTCTGTCCGTCCGTCCGTCTGTCCGTCCGTCCGTTCACAATTTCTTTAAACATCTTCTCCTCCTATATCAATGGGCCAATTTTTACCAAACTTGGCAGGAATGTTCCTTGGGTGACCCTTCTCAAAACTTGTTCGCGGATTTTTGATTCGTCAAAAAATGTGGGCGTGGCAGGGCGGGGCTTATCAGACTAAGAGAAATCATAAGAAAATTCTTTAAAAATCAACCATTGGGTCAATTTGAACCAAACTTGGCAGGAATGTGCCTTGAGTCACTCTTCTCAAAATTTATTCACAATTTTTTAGATTTGTCAAAAAATGTGGCTGTGGCAGGGAGAAAGGGGCTTATCGGCTTAGAGAAAGCATAAGAAAATTCTTTAAAAATCAACCATTGGGCCCAATTGAACCAGACTTTGCAGGAATGTTCCTTGAGTCACTCTTTACAAAATTTGTTCACAAATTTTTACATTTCTCAAAAAATGTGGCCGTGGCAGGGAGAAAGGGGCTTATCGGACTTAAAGAAATCAGAAGAAAATTCTTTAAAAATCAACCATTGGGCCCAATTGAAGCAGACATGGTAGGAATGTGCCTTGAGTCACTGTTTTCGAATTTATTCACAATCTTTTACATTTGTCAAAAAATATGGCCGTGGCAGGGAGAAAGGGGCTTATCAAACTTAGAGAAATCATAAGAAAATTCTTTAAAAATCAACCATAGGGCCCAATTGAACCAGACTTTTCAGGAACTTTCCTTAAGTCACTCTTTTCAAAATTTGTTCACAAATTTTTACATTTGTCAAAAAATGTGGCAGTGGCAGGGAGAAAGGGGCTTATCGGACTTAGATAAATCAGAAGAAAATTCTTTACTTTTGATGAAGTTGATTTTCAGTCTGATCTGACCAGAAAGATGAGAGTTATGTGCCCTTGAATTTGATAAATTTCATTGTCCGGTCTTATCAGATTCGCCATTTTGTATATAACACTTCCGTCAGGTGGAAAACATAGACATATGAAAGGGAATAATTGAATTTTCATTCAAAAAGAAGGAATAACTTCTGCATTGGGAATTTTCTTTCCAGATTTTGGGAAAAAATTACCCTATTTGGCATTGGGTACGGGTCCTTTTTACGGACCCGTCCGAAGAAGGAGAAAAAACCCTGGAATGACATGACCTGGTTCAAATAGATGTGCATACTTGATTGATACCGATCTGTAAGCTAGGATGCTAAATAAATTCTACATAGGGTTTGGATATGAATAATAAAAAAAGGAAAGGCTTTCCTATTTCTCTTATCTATTTCTCTTATCTGTTGCTCTGGCCCCATGTTTATCTTATGTAAACAGATAAGAAGGGATTAACCTAGCTTATCAGATGGAGATCTTTCTTCACAACAAACTTTACAGGATCGATTGGAACAAAATTATTACTTAATTGTTTCCTAACAGAAAGTCCTTAGAAGTTTCATGTCTTTGAATTTGACAAAATTGCCATTATCACTCTTGTCATATTGATTCAGGTGAGCGATTTAGGACCATCATGGTCCTCTTGTACTTGTTGCTGTTGAAATATGGATAATTCATGTTCTTCGATTATCAGTTTTTGAATTGAATAAATGCCCAATTTCATTTGTTTTCTCCTATTGTCTCAATAACTATTTTCTGTGATATTAAGTACACAAGTGTGGTCTTTATCAACATCCATTTTGTTGTCTGCAACAGCTTTTAAATTGGAGGAGTTTTGGAAAGGTTAATTCAGCATGACAGGTAATTCTTCCCAAAACATTTTAGATGAAACATACACAGGCATTGATCACATTGTTTATTGATTCATCATTTTGATTAATATTTTGTGTTCCGTGATGTCTGTCTTGATGTTTTCTTGTTTGGTTTACTTTCAGTGAGGATATAATCAAAGACATTCATGATGCCAGTTTGTGCCATTATACATTGAAAGGACTTACTTGATAACTCAACACATTTTAGTGGCTTACAAGAAACAAGAACAAGAGGAAATCAGGAGTGATATTTTGCCATGGTTTTGTGGATGCTAAAATATGTTAGTTTAGAAAACCCTGAAAGAAGAAAGAAAAAAAAGCTCTGATCACAAACTTTTTCTTTTTCCATCAAGGATTTCTATTCCCTAACTCACAGATTTTCTCATTTTCAGTAGCATTTACCTTCTCTTAACTAGCTTTTCATTTGAACCTAACTATCTAGTGTTATTAGGTGTTTCGGACATATTTTTGTAATTTTGATTTCCAATATTGTATGCATAATTTTATAGAAAATGCATAACAAGATCTCAGATCTGGAAAAAGAGCATTTATGGAGACAATCATTGATCCAGATCAGCCTGTGTTTATTTGCAGTCTGATCAGGGCTCATGGTATTCTTTTACTTTCAAAGTTCCTACAGGTCATGATGAAGTTATTAGATAAGAAGATGGATCAGGATCAGACTGGGTGTTGGTGTATACATTGGCTGGTCTGGATTCATGGTGGTCACAAATGCTGTAAACATTCTTTTTCCAGATTGCTGCTTTATATTTTATCTGCAATATTAATCCTTTCCCAAACGATGAAATTTTAGGTTGGTCCAATTTGAAAGTTGCTGCAGGACACCCATCTGCATAACCCCTAGCATCTCTGTGATTTCCAGAAAAAGGAGACTTCCACCTATCCGCACAACCCCACAGAAGAGGACCCAAAATGGTCCTCCTTCAAGTTAATTGGTTAATTGATTCAGCACTTCATTAACACAGCATGCTTTGGCCCCCAACCAGTTCAGGCATCAGTTATCTTACAGTACAAATGTGGTTGAGAAGATAAGAAATATGTTTGGTATTAGTAACATATAGATCTATGCTTTTGTGGATTTTTTTGTACAATATAATAGCACATGAAATATTGAGGCATAAGGAGAAAATACTAATTATCAACCTTAGTCTTATTTTGCTTTTAAATTAATGTTTTCTCAATAATTTGCTATAATGGACCTCATCAAAGATATTGTTAGAATTCTTTCCTTTTTAGCTCACCTGAGCACAAAGTGCTCAAGGTGAGCTATTGTGGTCGCTCACCGTCCGTCGTCCGTCCGTCCGTCCGTCCGTCTGTCCGTCCGTGTTTACCAGTGACCACTTATTGGCTATTTTTTATGTTCAAAGGCCACTTATTGGTTACTTTTCCCTTGTTGGGTATACCCAATAACAGGAGTAATTTCATTACGTATATGAGACTGTTGTTGGTTACTTCCAACGAAATACCCAACAAAACATTAGACTTCTTTTTGTCCAACAATTCGTCCGTATCTCGGACTCCCCACTAATCGGAAAATTCTAAATTTAGATTTCGCGCCGAAAAATGCATTCGGATACCATCGGTGAATATCCGCCAAGCACCGGAAATGAGTTACCGTTCGTATTTTTTGTTCCCGGCTTCATTGCGTGACGTCTCTTGCGCGCGTGGATCCACTCCATTTTCCCGTCGAGTCGAGTAAGTTAGTTTGATTATATTTGACAAGAAAATTTGTCTAATACGACCATATTTCACACTATTTTATACATTGTTTAAACAACGATAACTTTTAACTGCTATTTATGCACAATAGGTGTGTTTGTTTGTAGTTTTTACCGACATTAGAGCAATTGTCATTAGTTTTCGCGATCTTTTGGATGCGATTTTGTAATCAAGTTTTTTGACGTATATTCCCCCTGTAAATGAAAATTCTGGTTACTATAATGCCATTTGTGGAATAAAAAAATAATATCAATTTTCTGAGCGCTATCTCATTGTCTGTATGGATGGTTGTAAGCAATTTAAGTCGTGAAGGCTTGTGCTCAAGATTGTTTTGATTTATCATATTTTTTTTTCTCGAGAAATCAGAATGCATTAATATTGATTGACCCAACTGAAATATTGATTGACCCAACTGAAATTTTAAGTCTTTCCAATTTTATTCATAAAACAATCTAGCACATCCAAAACTAAAGAGGGTATGAGAGTGGGGACATCCCCCCCTTTGGAATTTTTTTTCTCCTCTTGCCTCAATATTTTCATTGATATTTCGTACACAAATCATGTCATTGCAATATATATTATGTCGTCTGCAGCAGCTTTCAAATTAAAACAGTCAAAAGTTTGGGAAATGGTCAACATTGGCAAAATAATTCACACAATAAACTGTGACTGTTTGAATCCTGACTGTATATTTCACTTTACATGTCAGGGTTTGACATTAACGCCAGTCCGTCGGCCCGATGCCTGTAATTTTTAAGGAGGACTGGCAAAACATCCTTTGGTACCGGTCCGCCAGGCCTGTAAATTTCAGAGACAGCGCCCCTTAGGTTTTGTCGAAAGGCATCAAAATCAGTTTCAAAATCTGCATCATAACTTTCTTTTGGCTCATAGGAAAAAGTCGGCGACCAACCCAAAATTCCTATTTTAAACAAACTATTTGAAGATTGTCTGTGATTACACAACAGAAAACAACAAATCGTAGATTTGTGTTACATACGTAACACTTATGTACATCACAAAACCACCGAGTACTGCATCCTTCAGGCACATCTTGAATGGAAAATTATTGACAGGACAAAGAAAGCAGTAAACTGTTGTGGTTTTTTTTTGTGAACAAGAATCTAGATTAAAAAATCAATTGACTAGAAATTCATCAGTCTATCATTCACCTACCTTAGGAATTCTAATCCGATTATTACTTTTAAATTATAGAAATTGCACAAGTTTGTAGTCCACTATTTTTTTCCACTGAAAACATCCACTCACTTTGTTACAATTTCCTTAACCCTTTCTTAGTCATTCAGTCAAGGATAATTCTAACAATATTAAATTAAACAATGAATTATGGCCAAGATCTTATTTACTGAATTCATACGAATAGAGAATCTTATGCATTTAATTTCGTCTTTTTTCTTCCATTGTGAACATGAGGATAGAAAAAGAAATCCAAATTTACAAATGCAAACTTTGTTCTATTGGGTAAAGGTTAATGGAACTTCTATTTATAACTCTGTAACTGGGCTCAATCAGCTGTTTAATAACTAAACAAAAATGCATACAGTGTGACATCACTGCTTACATCACACAGAGTGAGTTTAGATTTCCCCAAGATCAAAGAGAAACCCTTTTTTTTCCTTGCACACATTCAAATACTAAAGTCTAGCAGTGATTGTGCACAAATCTTCATATAAAGTTAACCTTTAATTTAATAGGAATATATTCTGTTGAGGTAAGTCTAAAAACAAGGTATTTTGAATTTGCATTTTACTGTCATTATTACACCGATAGCATATTAATTTATATGTTGAACAGATTACCTTTTTGTTGGCAACATACAATGATACTTTATTATTTCTTTATATATATGATTCTCATTCGCCAAACCTCAATTTTTCGTTACTAGATTTAGATCAATTTGAAAGCTGGAATCATTAGATCTAAAATCTTGGATATGGGCAATTACCAAACACCTGATCATGTATCCTCTGTTGAAGGGCTTGATCTTTTACCCTTTCCCAAAATGGACATAATGTAATCAAACTCAGAACATGCACATCCCATTGTCATGAAATCGAGGGGAAGGGAAGAAATTCAAGTAGATCATAATTTTCTTTATTTCTCTTTGTTATCAATGATTGATAACTACTTACAAATGACATCAAAACTAAGCCTTGTTTGGGAAATGTATGCAATCAAAATGGGGTAGCAACTAGATTCTATACTAGTGTAGTTATACACAGTTTTGATAGCAATTTCAAAATTTCTTTGACCAAATTGTTTTGCATATTCAGACGTTAGCAACTTTCTTCATCTGTTTTCAAAACCTGACATGGCACCTACTAACAACCTTTTTAGCGAGCCGGGACTTTATATCCGGGGAGCTAATGTCACAGCCCTAGTGTCGGCGTCCCGTCGTGTCTTCACTTGAAAAACTAACCTGTTCTATATCTCAGGCACTATTAGAGATACAGCATTGATATTTCATACATAGATACATCTCGACAAGACCTTTCATTTGGGACCATGACTTTTGACCTAGTGACCTTGACCTTGGGAGTTTGACCTACTTTTGAAAAACTTTAACCTGGCCTATATCTCAGGCACTATTAGAGATACAGCCTTGATATTTCATACATAGATACATCTCGACAAGACCTTTCATTTGTGACCATGACCTTTGACCTAGTGACCTTGACCTTGGAGTTTGACCTACTTTCGAAAAACTTTAAGCTGGCCTATATCTCAGGCACTATTAGACAATCAGCCTTGATATTTCATACAGAGATACATCTCGACAAGACCTTTCATTTGGGACCATTATCCTTGACCTTGTGACCTTGACCTTGGAGTTTGGCCTACTTTTAAAAAATTTGCTGTTTTTGTGACACGCTCCCGTATAGGCGAGCTACGTTGTCCGCGGACAACTCTTGTTTTCTTTGTAACAATTACATATATATAAACAAAAATTACTTGTACTTTTAACAAAATATTGAATTTGAAAAGGCATAAACTCAACAGGACAGCCAGAGATAATTATGACTAGCTATTTCAGCTATTTCAGAACCCTTTACAAGACTCTTATATAGAAACTATCGGAGTGTTGTAACAATGAATATACAATTTATTCTTTGTTTCTCCTATTCACTGAGTCTGAATGTAGGACCTGTTAGTCTGGAGGAGGACCTGTAAAAATTGCAATCCACTGGTCCTGCTTTAATTTTAGTGGACAAAAATGCTGACCCTACAAATACCTGAGTAAAATTTTTAACTGTTGGGTAGTTTTAGTTTGTCCAATGATTTACTGGTTATATTTTCTGAATATCATCTGGGTATCTGACATGAACATCAATTTTGAACAAAATTGAGCCCGATTAGTTGAGATTAACTGTTGGGTAGTTTGTCCAGTGAATGACTGGTTATATTGTCTGAATATTTGCTGGGTATCTGACATGAACATGAATTTGAAACAAAATGGAATCTGAAGGGAGATTAACTGTTGGGTAGTTTGTCCAGCGATTTACTGGTTATATTGTCCAAATGTTTGCTGGGTATCTGACATGAACATCAATTTAAAGGAAAATAGAGTCCAAAGGGAGATTAACTGTTGGGTAGTTGTCCAGTGATTTATTGGTTATATTGTCCAAATGTTTGCTGGGTATCTGACATGAACATCAATTTAAAAGAAAATAGAGTCCAAAGGGAGATTAACTGTTGGGTAGTTTGTCCAGTGATTTACTGGTTATATTGTCCAAATGTTTGCTGGGTATCTTACATGAACACCAATTTGAAACACAATTGGGTCCAAAGGGAGATAAACTCCTGGGTAGTCTGTCCAGTGAATGACTGGTTATATTGTCCAAATGTTTGCTGGGTATCTGACATGAACATCAATTTAAAAGAAAATAGAGTCCAAAGGGAGATTAACTGTTGGGTAGTTTGTCCAGTGATTTACTGGTTATATTGTCCAAATGTTTGCTGGGTATCTTACATGAACATGAATTTGAAACACAATTGAGTCCAAAGGGAGATAAACTCCTGGGTAGTCTGTCCAGTGAATGACTGGTTATATTGTCCAAATGTTTGCTGGGTATCTGACATGAACATCAATTTAAAAGAAATATGAGTCCAATGGGAGATTAACTGTTGGGTAGTTTGTCCAGTGATTTACTGGTTATATTGTCCATATGTTTGCTGGGTATCTGACATGAACATCAATTTAAAAGAAAATAGAGTCCAAAGGGAGATTAACTGTTGGGTAGTTTGTCCAGTGATGTACTGGTTATATTGTCCAAATGTTTGCTGGGTATCTGACATGAACATCAATTTAAAAGAAAATAGAGTCCAAAGGGAGATTAACTGTTGGGTAGTTTGTCCAGCGATTTACTGGTTATATTGTCCAAATGTTTGCTGGGTATCTGACATGAACATCAATTTAAAAGAAAATAGAGTCCAAAGGGAGATTAACTGTTGGGTAGTTGTCCAGTGATTTACTGGTTATATTGTCCATATGTTTGCTGGGTATGTGACATGAACATCAATTTAAAAGAAAATAGAGTTCAAAGGGAGATTAACTGTTGGGTAGTTGTCCAGTGATTTACTGGTTATATTGTCCATATATTTGCTGGGTATCTGACATGAACATCAATTTAAAAGAAAATAGAGTCCAAAGGGAGATTAACTGTTGGGTAGTTTGTCCAGTGATTTACTGGTTATATTGTCCAAATGTTTGCTGGGTATCTTACATGAACATGAATTTGAAACACAATTGAGTCCAAAGGGAGATAAACTCCTGGGTAGTCTGTCCAGTGAATGACTGGTTATATTGTCCAAATGTTTGCTGGGTATCTGACATGAACATCAATTTAAAAGAAAATAGAGTCCAAAGGGAGATTAACTGTTGGGTAGTTTGTCCAGTGATTTACTGGTTATATTGTCCAAATGTTTGCTGGGTATCTTACATGAACATGAATTTGAAACACAATTGAGTCCAAAGGGAGATAAACTCCTGGGTAGTCTGTCTAGTGAATGACTGGTTATATTGTCCAAATGTTTGCTGGGTATCTGACATGAACATCAATTTAAAAGAAAATAGAGTCCAAAGGGAGATTAACTGTTGGGTAGTTTGTCCAGTGATTTACTGGTTATATTGTCCATATGTTTGCTGGGTATCTGACATGAACATTAATTTAAAAGAAAATAGAGTCCAAAGGGAGATTAACTCCTGGGTAGTTTGTCCAGTGATTTACTGGTTATATTGTCCAAATGTTTGCTGGGTATCTGACATGAACATCAATTTAAAAGAAAATAGAGTCCAAAGGGAGATTAACTGTTGGGTAGTTTGTCCAGTGATTTACTGGTTATATTGTCCAAATGTTTGCTGGGTATCTGACATGAACATCAATTTAAAAGAAAATAGAGTCCAAAGGGAGATTAACTGTTGGGTAGTTTGTCCAGTGATTTACTGGTTATATTGTCCAAATGTTTGCTGGGTATCTTACATGAGCATGAATTTGAAACACAATTGAGTCCAAAGGGAGATAAACTGCTGGGTAGTCTGTCCAGTGAATGACTGGTTATATTGTCCAAATGTTTGCTGGGTATCTGACATGAACATCAATTTAAAAGAAATATGAGTCCAATTGGAGATTAACTGTTGGGTAGTTTGTCCAGTTAATGACTGGTTATATTGTCTGAATATTTGCTGGGTATCTGACATGAACATGAATTTGTAACAAAATGGAGTCCGAAGGGAGATTAACTGTTGGGTAGTTTGTCCAGTGATTTACTGTTATATTGTCCAAATGTTTGCTGGGTATCTGACATGAACATCAATTTGAAAAAAATGAGTCCAATGGGAGATTAACTGTTGGGTAGTTTGTCCAGTGATTTACTGGTTATATCGTCCAAATATTTGCTGGGTATCCGACATGAACAGCAATGAATTAATAATGAAATAAAATTGTATGAAACTTTAAACTTTCAAAGCGGTGTCTGGGGCATTGTCATCTTACAGTATTAGCTGAGGTTACATAGTTTTGGTTTAGGGGCGGCGATATATTTGTTTTCCCAAACGGGAAAATTTTAGGATTGTCCTATTTGAAAGCTGCTGCAGACGACAAAAGTGTTGTTAAAAATGATATGATTAGTACACAGTATATCACAGAAAATATCGAGGCAAAAGGAGAAAATGGTGGCTATCAGCATTTTCTCCTTTTGCATCAATGTTTTACCAAGCCTTTTTCTGTTGGACGTCAAAAGTGGGTCTGGTTTGGGAAAGAGTTCAATGGCAAAACCTTGGACCAGCTCAACTGGGAAAGAGTTGCAGACGAGAACATTTCTGATTTCGAAGTAGAAAGCATGCATATATTGTAGCATAGAAAATATTGAGAGAAGGGGACTTTTAGTTCTTTCCTCTTCTTATTCCATGTTGTCCCTAACTATATCCGTGAAGAACGTTAAAATCAGGCAATGTTTGGGAAAGAATTAACTCCTCAAAATGGCAAAATTTCGGTGCAGTTCAATTTGAAGCTGTTGCAGACAACTTAATTCATTTTGATAATGATAGAATTGTGTACAATATAGCCTAGAAAATATTGAAGCAGGAGGAGAAAATGCAGACTATTGAAGCAGGAGGAGAAAATGCAGACTATCAGCATTTTCTTCTTATGCCTCAATGTTTACCCAGGCAAAAAAAGATATGTTTTGAAAAAGAGTTAAAGTATGAAGGTCTTGAATAATTTCTCTATAGAAAGGTCATAGATACCTATATAGATGCAATTTGTGTCATGCACAAATATTGTATTAAATTTTTCTTATTTTTATCGAAGATTTTAGTATAATACTGTTCAGAAAAATAGGGGCAGAAGTAGAAAATTGATTGTTGATTGTCAACATTTTCTTCCTTTGCCCTAATGTTTTCTAAAGCCCATATGGTAGGGACATCAAAACCAAGTCTTGTTCAGAATTTGTCGAGGGGAAAGGTGAGAAGGCTATGTCCTAGCATTTTGTTCTTTTGCCTTCACAATTTTTGAAGTAAAGAAGAAAATGTAGATCACTGGCTACTTCTTACTATTCCACAATGTTCATAATCTTGTGCACCATATTTCGTAGTTGAATGGAAAAGGTGGTGAAGATATTCTTATTGTCATGGATTAAAATGCCGTGGGTAATATATATGTTTTCACATCGTTTGATTTCTTGTAATTGTAATTCTTGTTTGTTTTGTGGTAACATTCCTGTGACTGGATTTTAAACCAATAAAGGAATTTGAATCATTGTGCAAGTGACAGTTTCGTTCTTTATAAACAGTTTTTCAAATATTGAATGAGTGCATCATTGTACAAGTGAAAATTTTGTTCGTTAGTTACTTTCAAAATATGAATGAGTGCATCATTGTACAAATGACGATTTTGTTTGTTAGTGACCGTTTCAAAATGAGACAATGCACCAGTTTTTGGGCATTGATTTTGTTCTCTTAGAAATTGTTTTAAAGTACATGTAAGAGTGTATCATTTTATGAGCCTTATTGACGGCTTCCTTTGGTTACTTATTTTCATGAGTTAGATTATGCATTGCAACAGAGAAGCCATAACACCCCTCACAGAATTTTCAAGTTTGAATATGGGTCATGTGTGGTCAGAAAGAAGGTCACCAGGTCAGATCTTAGGAAATCCTTGTTTGAACCATAAAGGTCACATATTTGACCCAAGTTTGATGAAACTGTCACAATGTTTATTTTGACAATAAACGGGTGAAGTTCAGATTTGGGTCACATGGGGTAAAAATCAATGTCACCAGGACAAATCTAAGAAAATCCTTGTTGACTCTAGATGGGACATGTGTGTCCCTATTTGATCAGAATTTCGCCCCATTTCTCAGGTCAGCTACCCTGGGCCCTCTTGTTTATTCATGAATTTTGGCATTAAAAGATGACCAGAGTACCATTGCTACCAATGTGTGCTGTTGATGCCAACATTTCTAAAATACCCAGTGGTGTGTTTGGACACATAACCAGTAAGTGTCCTCTCGTGAGAACTGTTTTTTATACCCAAGATGGGGTAACCAACAAGTTTTTAGACAAAGTACCCAACATATGGTCAACCGTTGGTACGTCCGTCCGTCCGTC
Source organism: Fragum sueziense (assembly GCA_963680895.1). Lineage (NCBI taxonomy): Eukaryota > Metazoa > Mollusca > Bivalvia > Cardiida > Cardiidae > Fragum > Fragum sueziense. Next base: position 76,433,949 of record OY804593.1, on the reverse strand, counting down.
CGTCCGTCCGTCCACAATTTCTTTAAACATCTTCTCCTCCTATACCATTGAGCCAATTTTTACCAAACTTGGCAGAAGTGTTCCTTGAGTGACCCTTCTCAAAACTTGTTCGCGGATTTTTGATTGGCCAAAAAATGTGGGCGTGGCAGGGCGGGGCTTATAAATCTTAAGAAAATTCTTTAAAAATCAACCATTGGGCCAATTTGAACCAAACTTGGCAGAAATGTTCTTTTAGTGACTCTTTTGAAAATTTGTTCACAAATTTTAAGATTTGTCAAAAAATGTAGGTGTGGCAGGGTCAGACTTCCAGAAATCCTAAGAAAATTCTTAAAAAATCAACCAGGTATAATATGGTTTGTGGGAGTCAAAACCTCATAACTACAGCTCAACAAAGCTGGAGTTACGAGGTTTTGATCCCCCACTGGGGATAGGTCTAATCCCCATAATATCAACAAATACGAGAAATGGTTACTTTAGAGGGACAAATGTTTACACTAGACAGGCCAGAATGGGGAGCTGCATGTTAAAAGGGGTAAATACAATTCTATTTGTTATTTAAACTATCCTTTGTTGTTGGTACTCATTTAAATAGTTTTAGTTAGATTATTTAAATGAATACCCTCATCACAGGGTTTGATAAACATTGAAAGATATTTTACAATGAGGAAAGCCCTTAACCTCTCTTATTTGATTAAACCCTTTCCTGAAAATGCCTGGTTTGACATCCCTAAATAATTAGAAAAGGCTTGGGAAAATATTGAGTCAAATGAAGAAAAGGCTGATAATCAGTAATTTTCTCCCTTTGTCTCAATATATTATCTGCTTTATTGTGCATGAATCCTTTCTTTATCCATATCAATTTTTTGTTCTTTTTTTAACCCTTTCCCAAACGACAAAAGTTTAATTTTTCCAATTAGAAATCCACTACAGACGTCAAAATGAAAGTCGACAAAGACAGGATTAGTGTAAAATATAGCACATAAAATATTGAGACAAAAGGAGAGTCTGCTGGTTATCAGCAGTTTCTTCTTTTGTCTCAAACTTTTCCAAAGCATTTTCTATTAGGGACGTCAAAACCAGGTCTTGTTTTTGAAAGGGTTAATTGGAACAGTCTATTTCTTTTCAGTTTGGGAAGGGATTAAGCAGGTTTTGGCTCACTGATTGAAAATGCTGGGAAAATGTTATAGCAAAAGGAGAAAATGCTGATAGTCTATATTTGCATCTTTTGCCTCATCATTTTCTGGCCACTTTTGTACACGAATGCAGTCTTGCTCAGCATTCTGTTTTGTTAGTTACAGCAGATTTTAATTCTACTGCTCTGATGTTATGCTGTTAGGAAAAGATTTAATTTGAATCAAATTATTGTATCTGCTCAGTGAATAGTTCCCCTATGTTGTGGGTTGACTGGGTTCCATATAAATATGATAAAGAGGGCAGTGTTTAACAATCTTTTCTCAAATTATAAGACAATCTTTTCTCAAATAATTATCCCTATGCTGTAGCTTCTGATCATAACAGAAAGTCCTTAGTTATATGCCTTTTCAATTGACAAAATTACCATTTTGTCACCTATGTTCAGGTGAGCGATATAGGACCATCATGGTCCTCTTGTTACTGTTTTTCCGATTAGTAAAAAGTATGACTGCTCAAATCTGAATCTAGTTGCAGACAACAAAATGGATCTTGAAAGACAGGAATCAATAGGGCATATAGCATAGAAACAGTTGCGGTATAATAAGAAAATGATAGAAATGAAGAAATTGGTACCAGCATTGCCTTCTTTCTAAAGACAATGTCTATTCTAAATTGTATTCAGCTGCAATGTTGTCAATTTTTGTATAATTAGAGCTTTCAATTAGGACAAAGTCAAATCATTTTGGAAAGGGTAAAGAATCAGGCAATTATGATTACCACGATGTTAGTCAAAATGAAAATTTAACCAGACTTTCTCTAAATCATTTTCGAATGAATACATTGGTTGGTAAGCTGTAGTTTGTTGTTGTTGTTTTTATTCACAACACAACTTTTCATATTATTACATAGAGCTTTTCTGGTTATTAAAGCCTCTCTTACAATCCGTCGTGCGTCTTTTTAAATCGTACGTTTTAAAACTCTGCAAAATCGCACGATTTATAAAGACGCACGACGGAATGTAAGAGCTCCTCAAGATATTGTCCGGTCAATTCTTTGCTGCGTGCAGTCTGCGTCGTAGTTACGTCCACCAAATTCGTACGTTGAACGTGCGTGCATCGCACGACTAAACGTACGTATTAGACGCAGACCGCACGCAGACCACACGCAGGAGCATGTACGACCGATTGTAAGAGAGGCTTAAGCAGGTGAAAAATTCTTCTATTTTTGAAAAGGTTCCATTTCACCGTTTATCAAAACAAGACCTGGTTTTGACGTACCGAGTTAAAATAGCTTGGGAAAATGTTGAGAGAAAAGAAGAAATTGCTGAGAATCAGTAATTTCTCCTTTTCCCTCAATATTCATTGTTTGTGTAATTTCTAATTTTGATATTATTTGATTTTTTGTCTGCTACTCCCTTTTAGACTGGTCAAAAGTTTTGTCATATGGGAAAGATTAGAATGTATGTTATTAGAAATTTGCGTACTTGTTCTATTATTTAGCTATTCCTGCGACAATGGTAATGCAAATAAATGTTTTGACTAACAGCAGACTTTATATTCAGCCCTTAATTGTTATATTTGTTGGAAAAGTTAAAAGCCTTTATGTTTTTAACTGTTTCACGTTTGCAACTTAATCATTTTCATTAACTTATCTGGAAAAAAATAACACGTGTGGTTTAACCCTTTCCCACATTATGCCTTTGACGCCCAACAAGACACCCAATTTGCATCTTTTACTTGTATGTAGTTGTACTCCTATTGTAATATATTATAAATGATATAAATAAAATATGTATAAACCAACAAGATAGAGAGTTGGAATAACTTTGCAGCCATGGGAGAAATGGCTTGTGATAAACAATTTCTAAATTTCCCACAATGTTTTACTTCTCAGAAAGACCAATTAATGAAACCATGTATACATCAGGGTAAATCCCCATTTAAATCTGGGGATGAAAACAGTCATTTTACAGCATGTGTACCTTCTCTATATGAAACATAGAAGGCTGCTTGCAAAAAGTGGGGGTAAAAAGAATCAATTTTGGGGTGAAAAACCCATCGGTTTTTTTTTTTTTTTTTTTTTTTTTTTGAGGATCCATGTTTATGTCTGCAATATTTTGAATTAAGACTAGTCTTAAATTTGGCATTCTGGTGTAAATGAGCGAAGCACCCTAAGAAGGTCATATCAGCAACTGCAGTAGCCTGATTACAGTGTTTGCTTCACAAACAGATGGACTTTGTAAGGTAGCTACATTATACAAGAAATACAAATACCGTAAAACAAATAGAGCCTGTTTGAAACCGACAAACCTATATTAAAAGTTCTTGAGTTCAAAGCTGAAACAACACACACAACATTGTTCATTTTAAGACTGTCTATTTGTAGTTTAGATCAATACACATAACATATGATTTTAGGGTAGAAGACCCATAATGGAAAAAACACATTTTGAAAAATGCCAGTAATTCCTAAACTGTGTTACATTTCCATTCCAAATATAAACATAAGCATTTTTGAACCGTTTAGAATTTCTTGAATTCATGCATACTTATGAAAATATGTGAAAAAATGTTCAAAATTACCTCCCTTGCATATGAATATCTAGTAAAATGATATTTGTAAATTATTTTCTTCTTGAAGCATAATCTTGAAATCGGCACGGTGTGTCAACTTTTGTGAAGTGTATTTACAAGTGTGTTTAATTTTATGCATTTCGTATGCCTAGTTGTTTTTCATTATGAGTCTTCTACCTTAATTATCATTGGTCTCAGATTGTTTTGTTGTTGTTGTCCAGCCTGGTCAAAAATCACATTTACCGGTTTTCTCACACTTCAATCACATTACACTTATTCTCTTGACTGTCCATACAATGTCACAAAAAGTAAAGATATACATAGCAGATTAAAAAGTATTATCTAATGATAAGTCAAGAAAATTAAGCAATTTCTTAAACCATTTGCATTTTAAACATTTTCATAATGATACATTTCAAGGGCTATACAGTCATGTGCTATACTATTATAACCCCACATTTTGAGAAAGTCACCTTTTTGCATTCCCCAAATACTTAAAAGCTAACAATTTATTCACAATAATTCCGGATTCGAAATGAACCTTTATATCGCAGAAACATTGAAAAATGACTTACACTCATAATTTTACAATTAATTTTTTGTCGTCCTTAACTATCAAAATCAATCTTTTTAAAAACATGCCAAGTTGACAATATGTTAAATGGAGAGATAACATGCAATCAAATGTTATATTTTTCGAGTTTTTCCTTCTGTAAAATTAAGGAACGTTACAATCAGGAAATACTGCAGCCAGCATCCCTTACTGGCCTCATTCTATTACTGACCATAATTATATCCCTTATCAGCAGGACAATTAACCAGTAATTGGTAAGTCACAGCACCCCACTGTCCTAATTGCTGTTTGATTATCTTTAATGAAGTCTCCTTTTTCTGGAAATCACAGAGATGCTAGGGGTTATGCAGATGGGTGCTTCATTAAAGATAATCAAACAGCAATTAGGACAGTGGGGTGCTGTGACTTACCAATTACTGGTTAATTGTCCTGCTGATAAGGGATATAATTATGGTCAGTAATAGAATGAGGCCAGTAAGGGATGCTGGCTGCAGTATTTCCTGATTGTAACGTTCCTTAATTTTACAGAAGGAAAAACTCGAAAAATATAACATTTGATTGCATGTTATCTCTCCATTTAACATATTGTCAACTTGGCATGTTTTTAAAAAGATTGATTTTGATAGTTAAGGACGACAAAAAATTAATTGTAAAATTATGAGTGTAAGTCATTTTTCAATGTTTCTGCGATATAAAGGTTCATTTCGAATCCGGAATTATTGTGAATAAATTGTTAGCTTTTAAGTATTTGGGGAATGCAAAAAGGTGACTTTCTCAAAATGTGGGGTTATAATAGTATAGCACATGACTGTATAGCCCTTGAAATGTATCATTATGAAAATGTTTAAAATGCAAATGGTTTAAGAAATTGCTTAATTTTCTTGACTTATCATTAGATAATACTTTTTAATCTGCTATGTATATCTTTACTTTTTGTGACATTGTATGGACAGTCAAGAGAATAAGTGTAATGTGATTGAAGTGTGAGAAAACCGGTAAATGTGATTTTTGACCAGGCTGGACAACAACAACAAAACAATCTGAGACCAATGATAATTAAGGTAGAAGACTCATAATGAAAAACAACTAGGCATACGAAATGCATAAAATTAAACACACTTGTAAATACACTTCACAAAAGTTGACACACCGTGCCGATTTCAAGATTATGCTTCAAGAAGAAAATAATTTACAAATATCATTTTACTAGATATTCATATGCAAGGGAGGTAATTTTGAACATTTTTTCACATATTTTCATAAGTATGCATGAATTCAAGAAATTCTAAACGGTTCAAAAATGCTTATGTTTATATTTGGAATGGAAATGTAACACAGTTTAGGAATTACTGGCATTTTTCAAAATGTGTTTTTTCCATTATGGGTCTTCTACCCTAAAATCATATGTTATGTGTATTGATCTAAACTACAAATAGACAGTCTTAAAATGAACAATGTTGTGTGTGTTGTTTCAGCTTTGAACTCAAGAACTTTTAATATAGGTTTGTCGGTTTCAAACAGGCTCTATTTGTTTTACGGTATTTGTATTTCTTGTATAATGTAGCTACCTTACAAAGTCCATCTGTTTGTGAAGCAAACACTGTAATCAGGCTACTGCAGTTGCTGATATGACCTTCTTAGGGTGCTTCGCTCATTTACACCAGAATGCCAAATTTAAGACTAGTCTTAATTCAAAATATTGCAGACATAAACATGGATCCTCAAAAAAAAAAAAAAAAAAAAAACCCGATGGGTTTTTCACCCCAAAATTGATTCTTTTTACCCCCACTTTTTGCAAGCAGCCTTCTATGTTTCATATAGAGAAGGTACACATGCTGTAAAATGACTGTTTTCATCCCCAGATTTAAATGGGGATTTACCCTGATGTATACATGGTTTCATTAATTGGTCTTTCTGAGAAGTAAAACATTGTGGGAAATTTAGAAATTGTTTATCACAAGCCATTTCTCCCATGGCTGCAAAGTTATTCCAACTCTCTATCTTGTTGGTTTATACATATTTTATTTATATCATTTATAATATATTACAATAGGAGTACAACTACATACAAGTAAAAGATGCAAATTGGGTGTCTTGTTGGGCGTCAAAGGCATAATGTGGGAAAGGGTTAAACCACACGTGTTATTTTTTTCCAGATAAGTTAATGAAAATGATTAAGTTGCAAACGTGAAACAGTTAAAAACATAAAGGCTTTTAACTTTTCCAACAAATATAACAATTAAGGGCTGAATATAAAGTCTGCTGTTAGTCAAAACATTTATTTGCATTACCATTGTCGCAGGAATAGCTAAATAATAGAACAAGTACGCAAATTTCTAATAACATACATTCTAATCTTTCCCATATGACAAAACTTTTGACCAGTCTAAAAGGGAGTAGCAGACAAAAAATCAAATAATATCAAAATTAGAAATTACACAAACAATGAATATTGAGGGAAAAGGAGAAATTACTGATTCTCAGCAATTTCTTCTTTTCTCTCAACATTTTCCCAAGCTATTTTAACTCGGTACGTCAAAACCAGGTCTTGTTTTGATAAACGGTGAAATGGAACCTTTTCAAAAATAGAAGAATTTTTCACCTGCTTAAGCCTCTCTTACAATCGGTCGTACATGCTCCTGCGTGTGGTCTGCGTGCGGTCTGCGTCTAATACGTACGTTTAGTCGTGCGATGCACGCACGTTCAACGTACGAATTTGGTGGACGTAACTACGACGCAGACTGCACGCAGCAAAGAATTGACCGGACAATATCTTGAGGAGCTCTTACATTCCGTCGTGCGTCTTTATAAATCGTGCGATTTTGCAGAGTTTTAAAACGTACGATTTAAAAAGACGCACGACGGATTGTAAGAGAGGCTTTAATAACCAGAAAAGCTCTATGTAATAATATGAAAAGTTGTGTTGTGAATAAAAACAACAACAACAAACTACAGCTTACCAACCAATGTATTCATTCGAAAATGATTTAGAGAAAGTCTGGTTAAATTTTCATTTTGACTAACATCGTGGTAATCATAATTGCCTGATTCTTTACCCTTTCCAAAATGATTTGACTTTGTCCTAATTGAAAGCTCTAATTATACAAAAATTGACAACATTGCAGCTGAATACAATTTAGAATAGACATTGTCTTTAGAAAGAAGGCAATGCTGGTACCAATTTCTTCATTTCTATCATTTTCTTATTATACCGCAACTGTTTCTATGCTATATGCCCTATTGATTCCTGTCTTTCAAGATCCATTTTGTTGTCTGCAACTAGATTCAGATTTGAGCAGTCATACTTTTTACTAATCGGAAAAACAGTAACAAGAGGACCATGATGGTCCTATATCGCTCACCTGAACATAGGTGACAAAATGGTAATTTTGTCAATTGAAAAGGCATATAACTAAGGACTTTCTGTTATGATCAGAAGCTACAGCATAGGGATAATTATTTGAGAAAAGATTGTCTTATAATTTGAGAAAAGATTGTTAAACACTGCCCTCTTTATCATATTTATATGGAACCCAGTCAACCCACAACATAGGGGAACTATTCACTGAGCAGATACAATAATTTGATTCAAATTAAATCTTTTCCTAACAGCATAACATCAGAGCAGTAGAATTAAAATCTGCTGTAACTAACAAAACAGAATGCTGAGCAAGACTGCATTCGTGTACAAAAGTGGCCAGAAAATGATGAGGCAAAAGATGCAAATATAGACTATCAGCATTTTCTCCTTTTGCTATAACATTTTCCCAGCATTTTCAATCAGTGAGCCAAAACCTGCTTAATCCCTTCCCAAACTGAAAAGAAATAGACTGTTCCAATTAACCCTTTCAAAAACAAGACCTGGTTTTGACGTCCCTAATAGAAAATGCTTTGGAAAAGTTTGAGACAAAAGAAGAAACTGCTGATAACCAGCAGACTCTCCTTTTGTCTCAATATTTTATGTGCTATATTTTACACTAATCCTGTCTTTGTCGACTTTCATTTTGACGTCTGTAGTGGATTTCTAATTGGAAAAATTAAACTTTTGTCGTTTGGGAAAGGGTTAAAAAAAGAACAAAAAATTGATATGGATAAAGAAAGGATTCATGCACAATAAAGCAGATAATATATTGAGACAAAGGGAGAAAATTACTGATTATCAGCCTTTTCTTCATTTGACTCAATATTTTCCCAAGCCTTTTCTAATTATTTAGGGATGTCAAACCAGGCATTTTCAGGAAAGGGTTTAATCAAATAAGAGAGGTTAAGGGCTTTCCTCATTGTAAAATATCTTTCAATGTTTATCAAACCCTGTGATGAGGGTATTCATTTAAATAATCTAACTAAAACTATTTAAATGAGTACCAACAACAAAGGATAGTTTAAATAACAAATAGAATTGTATTTACCCCTTTTAACATGCAGCTCCCCATTCTGGCCTGTCTAGTGTAAACATTTGTCCCTCTAAAGTAACCATTTCTCGTATTTGTTGATATTATGGGGATTAGACCTATCCCCAGTGGGGGATCAAAACCTCGTAACTCCAGCTTTGTTGAGCTGTAGTTATGAGGTTTTGACTCCCACAAACCATATTATACCTGGTTGATTTTTTAAGAATTTTCTTAGGATTTCTGGAAGTCTGACCCTGCCACACCTACATTTTTTGACAAATCTTAAAATTTGTGAACAAATTTTCAAAAGAGTCACTAAAAGAACATTTCTGCCAAGTTTGGTTCAAATTGGCCCAATGGTTGATTTTTAAAGAATTTTCTTAAGATTTATAAGCCCCGCCCTGCCACGCCCACATTTTTTGGCCAATCAAAAATCCGCGAACAAGTTTTGAGAAGGGTCACTCAAGGAACACTTCTGCCAAGTTTGGTAAAAATTGGCTCAATGGTATAGGAGGAGAAGATGTTTAAAGAAATTGTGGACGGACGGACGGACGGACGGACGGACGGACAGACGGACGGACGGACGGACGGACGACGGACGGTGAGCGACCACAATAGCTCACCTTGAGCACTTTGTGCTCAGGTGAGCTAAAAAGGAAAGAATTCTAACAATATCTTTGATGAGGTCCATTATAGCAAATTATTGAGAAAACATTAATTTAAAAGCAAAATAAGACTAAGGTTGATAATTAGTATTTTCTCCTTATGCCTCAATATTTCATGTGCTATTATATTGTACAAAAAAATCCACAAAAGCATAGATCTATATGTTACTAATACCAAACATATTTCTTATCTTCTCAACCACATTTGTACTGTAAGATAACTGATGCCTGAACTGGTTGGGGGCCAAAGCATGCTGTGTTAATGAAGTGCTGAATCAATTAACCAATTAACTTGAAGGAGGACCATTTTGGGTCCTCTTCTGTGGGGTTGTGCGGATAGGTGAGGAGGCAAAATGAATTTAACTAGGTAAACCGTGTGAATAATATAGTTAAGAAAACATTGAGGTAAAAGGAGAAAATGCTGATTATCAGCATTTTCTTCTTTTGCCTCAATGTCTTCTCAAGCCTATACACTTAAAGACATCAAAACTAGGTCTTGTTTAGGAAAGGGTTATGAAACTTGGTGCTTATACAGAAAGCTCTTCCAGTATATATGGTTTTAACTTTTAAATTAATTTTTGTTCATTAGCCCATTTCTAAAAAAAGAAATTTTAGGGTGGTCCAAATTTAGAGAAGATGATGACAACAAAATTGGTGTAAATGATATGGAATTTGTGTTCAATGTAGCTAAAAAGATATTGAGGCAAAAGGAGAAAATGCTGGCAACCAGCATTTTCTTCTTTTGTCTCAATGTTTTCTAAAGCCTTTTCTATTATTAGGGACGTCAACATAAGGTCATGTTTGGGAATGGGTTAACTCTGTCTGATAATCTTAGTTTTGAATTGTCTTAATGGGAAGGTTATGGAAAATAGAGGAGATAACGCAAGCACTGTTTGTTCTAACAATATTTTAGATCTGCAATAGAGAATAAATAAGAACAAGATGCCACAGAAAGTATTGAGACAAAAGATGAAATTGCTGATTACCAGCAATTTCTCCTTTTGTCTCAATGTTTTCCAAAGCATTTACTACTAGGGATGTCAAAAACAGGTCTTGTTTTGGAGAGGGTTAAGTTATCTAATTTGCTGCTACATAGTTTGCAGTTTTTTATGCTCCCCGAAGGGAGAGCATATAGTCGCCGCTTTGTCTGTCCGTCCGTCCGTCCAACCGTCCGTCCTGTCCGTCCGTCATTCCGTCCGTCCGAAGTGATTTCTCCATAACCCTTGGGCCAAATCAAATGAAACTTACCATGTGTACTCCCTATGACATAATGCCGATGTACTTTTCCCGGATTTTGGATTTGAGGCCTCGTCATGGGAAAAGGGGACTTAAGGTAAAATATAGTTTTTTCTCTAATTTCTCCTAGTCTAATGGTCAGAATTTGATGAAATTTCATATTTGAGTAGTAAATCAGAGGCCCTTGACAATAAACTATGTGAAATTTGGTTATAAAAATTATGTCATGCAAAAAGGGGGCTTAACATTTGCTAGCTTTATGTTAGCTCTGCATGGCATACATTTATTGTGACAATGCCTTATTCGGGGAGCATTGTCCGTCTCTGACGGCTCTTGTGTTGTGAAAAGAACAAGTTTTGTTGCTTTATATTGGTTTTATGTATCTTTATGGGATTTTATGTATTATAGTGTAAACTGATTGTTTAGAGTTACAATATTTAATATTGGCAGTGTGTATAAATGTGTTTCAGTAATGCTCATTAAGTTTGAAATATTTTGCTTTAACCTATTGCCAAAATAGCCTTTTGTTTTGTATTTTAATAATCATTGAGAAAGAAAGCTTTTAAGTAATACTAAAGAAGAAATAGCAAAGAGGTATAATTGTTTTGAAGTTGCACATGTGTGTTGATATTTTTGAACTAACTCAAAGCAATAAATGTTTGCATTTTGTTACTTATGCAATTAAGAATACTTGGAAGAATGAATGTTTATTTTATGTGGCAAAATCAAAATATAACTTACAAAAAACAGCAGCTAACATTATGAAAGTCCAACTTTGTAATGTAAAAAAATATTTTCTGTCTACAAATTCTGTTATTTGAACGTCTTCAGAAATTGTTCTGTATTGATCTTATCTCAGAGATTTCTTGTGGGGTACACAGAGCTACAGATAAGAGGGAGTGAAAGCATTTCAAAATGCAATATTTCATTTATTTTTCTTCAAATCCTATGCTGTGGGTACTCATTGGAATCGTCTCATCAAGACGATTCCAATGAGTACCCACAACATAGGGTTTGGATTTGAAATTAGAATTTTACCCCTCTTAAATCTGTAGCTCTGGGTACATACATAGCTATTTTGCCCCATTTTCAAACACTTACACCTTTCGACGCCTCTACTAAAAAGGCTTTAGAAAAACATTGAAGCAAAAGAAGAAAATGCTGATGATCAGCAAAGATGGGACTTTTGTGTAATATAGCAGTGAAAATAATGAGGCCAAAGGAAAACATTTTCCCTAGTTATTTCTAGTATGAATGTCAAAACCAGTTCTTGTTTGGGAACAGGATTGAAATAATTTTGCACAAATTCCCTTTGCATATTACTCAGAAAGGTTGGAATTCTTGTATGACTTTATGTAAATATACATATAGTATTTTCCTGATTTTACTTGCCTTAAATTGAAGACTTAATTTTTTCGAAACAGATTGGGCAGGTAGATTTCAACTTGGTAGACTGATAGAATTTCAAGCCAGGTTAGAACTTCTCCAAACAACAAAATATTGGGGTGGTCCGATTTGAATGCTTCTACAGCAAAAGAATAAAAGCTGATATAGACAGAATATGTGGACAATTTAGCTGAGAAAAAATGGAGGCAAAAAGAGAAAGTGCTGGTCATTAGCATTTCCTTCTTTTGCCTCAATGTTTTCCCAAGCCAATTCTATTAAGGACTTCAAAATCATCTCTTGTTTTGTAAAGGGTTAGTCAGTAGACAAGTGTGGAAATTCCATGATTTTCCCATCCATGAATTAATACCATATGAGCTAGGGTATGGAAAAGGTTCATTATTGCATTTAAGATTAACATGGATCAAGATCAGAATGTGTGTAGATGCAGTCTGTTTAGCATCCATGTGATATTTTTCGTCTACAACTTCTTTACTACCTTTAGGGACTGTTATAGGAATAATGATTCCTCATCAGACTGCATGTAGATGGAGGCTGATCTAGTTCCATGATGTTCTAAACCCTATCCCAAACAAGACCTGGTTTTGACGTCCCTAGTAGAAAAGGATTGGGAAAACATTGAAACAAAAGAAGAAACTGCTGATAACCAGCAGTTTCTTCTTTTGTCTCAATATTTTCTATGCCATATTTTACACAAATCTCATCTTTATTAACTTCCATTTTGGCATTTGTGGCAGCTATTGAAGTGAATCACCCTGAAATTTTGTCGTTTGGGAAATTGTTAAATGCAATAATGGCCCTTTTTCCAGATCACAGCTCAATTATATTTTCCTCATCTCAAGAGCTACAGATAGAAGGGGGTAAATAGGTTCTGATTTGATTATTTCAAATCGAAATTCTATGTTGTGGGTACTCATTGGAATCATCTTAATAAGACGATTCCAATGAATACCCATAACATACGGTTTTATTAACATAAAATCATATTTAAAAGGCTTTTAGATCTATCCCCTTTTAACTGTTTCCCTGCCATCATGTATGTTATTTTTATATGAAATGACCGGTGTAGTGTTATAAAGTAGTTTCTATATTCTTGTATTATCAAAGTTTTTATAATGGCTGAATTAATGTGTTTGTTTTATTACCTCATTATATGCCTTAAATGTACTGTATGTAAATATAATCTGTTATTGTATTGTAAGAAAAGGAGGAAATAGTGATACTCAAGAAAAGTCTAGTCAAAATGATCAAAATGTTGACTTGTCAGTATTCCTAGGAAAAGATATGGACTGTTAATTGTATTTTTGTCGAAATATTGTTTGGTTGGTGCAAAACTGTTGTTATGATGATTGTGTATTTTAATGCACTTGAAACTGTTTTGTTCTTACCCATTGTAATAGTGTTAGGGGTCTAGTAGGTAAGCTGGTTTTTAATCCATTACCAGATGACACAAATTTAAACTGGTCCAAATCCAAAGATGTTGCAGACAACAACTTCAAGTGAATGGAATTTTACAGTTTTGGGGTTTTATATGTAGAAAACATTGTAGGAAATGAAGAAATTCCCCTGCAAAAAGTTCATTTAAGTTCAAGAACTGTTCTAGAACATTCTAGAACAGTTCTAGAACTAGAAATGAGTTCTTGAACTTTTTTTGCAGGGGTTGCTTGTCATAAGCAATTTCTTCATTTTCCACTATGCTTTCCAAAGCCTTTATCTTGAAGGGTGTCAAAAGGCATCAATGTGTGGTAATGGGTTTTGACTTTTGATAAACTTTTCTGATATTGTTTGTCTGGATTTCCCTGTCTCGTGTTAGCCAAATGATGTTTTGGTTTTGGCCAGAAGGCTGAATGACGGATTTTGGTATGATTAGTTAACATAAGGTAAACAATTGACAAAGTGATGATCTGTCTTGTTTTTCACTTATCCCATTACAACATGATGACGCCTTTTGACTCCTCAGAAGATAAATGCTTTGGAAAACACTGTGGATAATGAAGAAATTGCTTGTGGCAAGCAATTTCTGCATTTCCCACAATGTTTTCTATCCCAAAAAGTTGTAAGATTTTAGAATTTCATAACATTGAAAATGTTGTCTGCAACTTCTTTCAATTTGTACAAGCTTAAAGTTTGTTGTTTGTTAATGGTTTATGACTTTGTTGTATGAGAAATCCTGAATGACCTTGACTGTAAAGTCCATCATTTGGTTGTATGAATGAAGACAGGTTGATTGAAGGACAAATAACTTTTTTGGTGGTGTGAGAAATTCTGTACACAAAGAACTTCTGCTAGGGGCATTGTTCATGTTTGATCTGCATAATTACTACCGTATTTGATGTATATTTATGAATGTTCTTCCAGGAAAAAACTTGCTCATTTCACCAGTTAGAAAAAAAGAAATACAATAGATGTTACAAAAACCAGGGTTCTCTGTAGAACAATGTGAGGCTTTAGTGGCCCAATGTCATCTAATCCTTATAGAAGAATCTCAAATATAAAGTATGGATGCAAATTTATGATCATTTAGGTTTGCAAATGTTATGAGAGAAGAAAAAACTGCGTAAATGAGCAATTTATTCTGTATCCAAAATGTTTTATCAGTTTTAAGCGTGAGCGACCTAAAACTTTATTTGGTAACAAATTTGGAGACATGAAGCTGTTCGGAACTTTTATCTTCTTGAAGGTGAATTGGAACCTATACAGCTTATTGGGCTGTGGAGAACTCTGGAAATAATGGTGCTTTGAGTTATGTTAAGATTATTTCATGTTAGAATATGGCTTAGTGCAAAAATGTGGTAGAGGAATTATAAGGTATGAGCCGAGTCAAAAAATTAAACAGGGCTTCCATATCATATAACACATGTATATGTATTTTTTTGTATCATGTAATTTCCTTTCCATTTCTTTGTATCAAAAATTAAATAAAGCTACAGACAACCAAATGGTTATATACAAATCTGAATCTTTGAGCAATATTTCTCAGAAGATTTTGAATGCTTAGGAGAAAATGATGAAGGGTTGCTACATTGTTTTTCAAAGCATTCTCCTGTTGGGGCATCAAAGCACAGACATTGTGTGGGATTAGCATTATTTGTTAGGATTTGACTTATCAAAATGAGGTACATTTGATCAATATAGTAAAAAAAGTGTGTTGATATTTGATAACATATAACCTTGTGAAATTGATGCTTTTGAACAAAGAAAATGAACAAAAAATAAATATGTAAAAATATGCCAGTATGTTTCAGTCATTGATATGAAAATGATTAAGAAGTAGAATGTACTCTTAACCCATTCCCATGTAATGCCTTTTGAGACATTATGGAAATGGAGAAATTGTTAGTAACAAGGATTTTTTTTATTTACTGCATTGTTCTACACAGAAAGACAAAAAAAAAAGAAAATCTAAAAGTCCATGCGCTTAAAATCATAGCCTGCAACATATTTGAATTTGGATCAGTCAAAAGTTTTGCTGTCTGGTAATTGGTCAATGATTAGGCAAGGTCTGACCGGCAAAATATGTCATAAACTGAAGCAATATGACAACTTGAATACATTAAGTTATTGTAAAAATGAAATTGGTATTTGAGGTGGTGGTTTTTGTTCAATTGTGCAATATCTGGATATTTTGTAAGTTGCACTCTTTGTTCAATGTTTAGTTAGTTGAGGATTTATTTTGATTAATAAGAATGAATCCTATTCTGTATTTGTAATGTCCATACCCTCCAAAAGTTAATTATGTATTGGACATTTTTAAAAACGTACTGATTTAATCCTTTGTTGATTGATAAAATTTTGCTATTTGGGAAAGGCTTAGTAGATCTACATGTCGATGTAAAAGAACTTCTGTGTTTTAAAATGTGTTGTTTGGTTAATTTTGTAAGCAATGGACACTAATAAATTGTAAGGTCCCATATTTAACTTTGTAATAAATATACATTTTTGAGGTTGATTGTGGTTGTCCTGCTTGATATTTTCTAAACCCTATTCATGCCTATCTTAGTTTATTAAACCCATTACCACATAATGACTCTTTTATAGGCAAGATAAATGTTTTGAAACACATTTTGGAAAATCAAGAAATTGCTTGTGAAAAGCAATTTCTTCATTTCCCGCAATGTTAAAACAAAATTCTTAATTGTAAAATTTCATTCATTTGAAATTGTCGTCTGCAATATCTTTGAATTTGGTCAAGTCTAAAAAAATTCTGTCTGGTAAAGGGTTATTCTGGTTGTTGTAGATGACACAGAATATAATCAGCTTAACTTTCCAAAACAAAACTTGGTTTGAAATCCACAATGGAGAAAGCTTTGGAAAACATTGGAAGGAAAAGAAGAAATTGCTGATAATCAGCAATTTCTCCTTTTCCCTCAATATTTTCAATGCTAGATCTTTAACATAATCATCTGATATCAATAATTTTGTCGTCTGCAACTTTTTTTCAAATCTAAAACATTGCTGTTGGAAAGGATAAAACTATTGACCTATCACCTCTCTGCTAATCAAAAAAATGATTGACCAATAACCAATATAGATCTATGTACATGTAACCAAAGAAGTTTATTTTATCCATGGGCGTTGAGAATCTGTATGTAAGCCATTGCACCCAAACCATCATACATGATTTTTGTCAACAATGTGGAAAAAGAAGAAAATGTACCAATTCTTTTCACTACAGTATTTGTAGCCGATAAGGGAGTTAATCTCTATTTGACAAGAAAATTAGGTAATGCTAGCGTCACACTGTCCCGAAGTTGACATCCGATGGCGATACGAATGGGAAATTTTTGAATTTCGCCCGAAGGTGGCCCGAAGTTGAGCAAAAACCAATTATAAGCCGAAGTAATCACGATTCTTTAAGATGCCCACGAGATGGCAATGCGATGGTATCCGAAACAGACACGAAGGCATCGCGAATACGCGAATTTTTCATCAAATTCTAACACGAAGGACACACGAAGGACATACGGAGATTACACGAAGTCTAAATGACTTCGTGTTGAGCGTGCGATGCTTTCGACCTACGTCAGGAAGGCGTCACGTGATCTTCCTTCTGTAGACAAAGGAAAAAATCATTTTAGCTCTGACATTCGCCGAAGGAAGCATCGGAATATTTTTGCTTAATAATGCCACCTAAATTAGGAAAGAGTAGACGCAGACCCCAGAAGAGTTTTGCATGTTTTAACTCTTTCCCATATGAGACATGCTTTTGATGTCTCTAACATAAAATAATTGAGAAAATATTGAGATATAAGGAGAAAATGGTGATTATCCTTTAACTATAAACCCTGTCTTTTTCGACACCAATTGTTCGTCTGCAGTAGCTTTCAAGGGGACTTGAACATAAATATCAAACCGTTGGAGTTTTGGAAAGGTTTAAACAACAAAACTAAAATGTCAAGTCTCATAAACGAACATGAACGTTTATGTCAAAGTTTATACAGGTAGATCTACTTTATAAAGACTCATGCGGAACTTTTTATAATGTACTATTGTCTTTGTAGAAAACTCTATAGAAAAAGTAGATATTACTTTTAACATTCAAACTGTATTTTCACGAAGTTTTTGTCATATTTCTATTGAATTGCGTCAATATCATCAAAAATCAGGAATTGGTTATATCTATTTAAAAAAAAACAACAGTTAAACAATAATGTTATTTTGGTCCACAAATTATCTACGTCACATGATAAAACTAAATTGTTTGTCGTCTAAATGATCGAAATTATAAGTCATCTTCTCCACTTTGTAAATTATTATAGAATCATCTTGTCCTGCCACGGCACTAGACCAGCCTTCGATGTAAAGTAGTGGCCCAGATATCTTCTAATTTGTCTCCCTTCCTGCGTCCCGGCGTTCCTTGCCTTCTCGCGGTAGACGTCAATAAGCACCTTGTTATTTCTCCATGCACCTGGAACAACATCATGGTTTTGATCCTCCATGACCATTAGGTTGTTGTGGGTGGCTGGGAATCTTAGCCTTATGAGGTTGTGTAGGATTACACATGTTGTGATGACTTTTCTGCACGTTTCTGGTGTCTGGTGCATAGTCCTTAACAAAACTCGAAATTTATGCGCCAGAATACCAAACGCGTTTTCCACTACACGCCTGGCCCTGGAGAGTCTGTAATTAAATATCCGTTCGCTGTGTTCCATATTTCTGATAGAAAACGGGTTCATCAGGCTTTTGTTGATACCGAAAGCATTGTCCCCTACAATAAAATATGGGACAGGAACGTCATCGCCAGGTAGTGGTTTGTCTTCAGGGAGATTAAATACGTTGTCCGCACTCTCCAGACCTTCCTTCAATTCGGATGCGTTGTAAATGCTGGCATCATTGCTCGAACCATCGGATCCGACATCTACCCAAAGGAACTTATAATCAGCGTCGACCAATGCCATTAGAACAACAGAGAAGAAACCCTTGTAATTTCTGTACAGAGAGCCTGAATTCCCGGGACACGTGACTGCCACATGCTTACCATCAAGTGCATCACAGCAATGTGGGAATTGCCATCTCCTCTCAAACTGCTCAGCAATATTGTGCCACTCTTCAGATTTAGTTGGACATTGGATCACTTCAGCGGCAAATTCATCTTTGATGGCATCAGAGACTTCATTGATGATAAGGGAGATAGTGTTTGGCGCCACTCGAAAATTGTAGGAAAGACTCGCGTAGCTGTCACCACAGGCCAGGTGTCGCAGGGTGATGGACAGCCTAAGTCCAGCAGGGAGGGCCTTTCTATACCACGTGTCCTGCTTCCGTATTTTACCCTCTATCCTGTGCAGAACTTCGTCGTAGAGGCATCTGGGTAATCTCGTATAATTATAGAAAGCATGCTCATCTCCCACTTTCAGCTCTCTTAGTAGGGTGTTGTAGTGTCCAAAGCGTTCTCTCTTTGCCTCAGTCAGCCAATTTCTAACCCATTTAGACCTCGGTTTCCTTCGCTTCGGTTTGTCTTTGACCTGGAAAAGAAAAAGAGGAATACGTAATTAGCCGAATGTTCATTTTAGGAAACTCTTGCAGGTTTGAGATATTTTTTTTACTAATTACTAATTAGTATCAATGACATATTATATGTGAAAAAATTGTCCTAATTTCAAGCAATTTTTTTCAGTTTCGGAAAAGTAATTAAATTCTTTTCTACCCTTACGAAATATTTCAAAAATGAGATACGAGGTTTTGCATTTAACACCGACGACATGATAAACAAGCGGGCTGATGAAACCCTCTTCCAGGCAAAAAAAATGGAACAAAATGTTAAAACTGACTTAAATAAATGTTACTGAAAGAAGCAAAGCTCTTAAGCATTGAAATTATCGACTGCGATTGAACACGGGAAATTGCTGAATTTCTCACTAAAGGTAATAATCAAAGTGCTGAGAGCACTGTAATTGGACGTCTCTGATTGATTGAGCGGGATTGTACATGAACGAAAGATATTTTATTCATTCTTCTGTGTTTAATTCTATAAGATCGGTTTCGGACATACGAAATCGGCTTTGATACCAGAAAACCCTTCTCAGGCTTCAAATTGATTTGATTGCCGTTTCAAGACAACTGATTTGTCGCTATGAATAATCACTATTAATTTGATTACCAAATTCAATTAAGGCCATGCGATTAGCACTTTTGTCTTCTTGTTTCGGTTTACTATGAGTATTGTCGTCAGTTATACTTTTCATTGATTTTATAAAGTACGCTACAAAGCAATTTATTCAAAACGTAAGCCAACGCGCTACATAAATGAAAGCCGCGATAGCTCACTTAGCAGAGCACTCACCTTGTACTCTTTACACATGTTATATCCGGAAGGCCCTGGGTTCGAATTCTACTCAGACATTGTTCTTTTTAATCATCTTTTTTTATACGCCGCCGGAGGCGGACGTATATTGGCGTCATCTTCTCCGTCTGTCCGTCCGTCTATCCGTCCGTCCTTACGTCCGTCCACTTTTCTTGTCAACGCAACTTCTCCTAAGTTTCTGGCTGGATCTTAATGAAACTTGGTCAATGTTATCACCTCAATTGGTAGATGTGCATTAAGGAAGGATTTTATGGTTCGTTGATTTTTGCCTGAGTTATGCCCCTTAAAAACTTAGTCTCTGGGGCTTATTGAAATTGCAGCCTTGTCAACACAACTCCTCCTAAGTTTCTGGCTAGATCTTAATGAAACTTGGTCAATGTTATCACCTCAATTGGTAGATTTGCATGAAGGAAGAATTTTATGGTTCATTGATTTTTGCCAGAGTTATGCCCCCTTAAAACTTAGTCTGTGGGGCTTATTGAAATTGCAGCCTTGTCAACGCAAGTCCTCCTACGTTTATGGCTGGATATTAATGACACTTGGTCAATCACCTCAATTGGTAGATTTGCATGAAGGAAGGATTTTATGGTTCATTGATTTTTTCTAGAGTTAGGCCCCCTTAAAACTTAGTCTCTGGGGCTGATTGAAATTGCAGCCTTGTCAACACAACTTCTTCTAAGATTCTGACTGGATCCTTATGAAACTTGGTGGATGTTATTACCTTAATTGGTAGATGTGCATGAAGTAAGGATTTTATGGTTCATTGATTTTTGCCTGAGTTATGCCCCCTTCAATCTTAGTCTCTATGGCTTAATGATATTTCAGTCTCGTGAACGCAATTCCTTCCAGGTTTTTGACTGGATATTTATAAAAACCTTTTTGTGAACACAACTTTTTACAGGTTTTTGTGTCAATATTTGTAAATCCTTGTAAATGTCATTTTTTTGTCTCAAGTTTTATAAGTGGCGGCGTATATTGTGACCATGGCACTCTTGTTCGACTTCTTTCTCCACCATCGTTGGCGAAAAAACGACCGCAGTGATTTAGAATCAATCTTAACACAAATCCAACGAAATAAAGTAATGAATCGCCGATCATTTACATACAATTCCGCTCAATCAATGAGAGGCGTCTAAATATAGTGCTCCAAGCACTTTGAGTTTTATTCCTGTTTAGAGTAAAAAAAGAAAAAAAACACGGTAGCAGTTTTCCCTGGTTGTGGTTACAAAAAATTCAATACATACATTTCCTGAAACAAAATACCAGATGAATTGGAGCACCTAACCATGGATTCCTCATACAAGTACTACCGCAGCATCCTTACATCTACAGATGTGCATAAAAAGAAGAAATTGGGAACGTGCCGTCGGGAAAATGGCAGTGGAGTACAATAAGCAATTTAAATCTTCATATCATTATCAACGAAAATTTGAGAATAGCAATGTCCCTATCTGTAAACATATTCATACGATCATCCAGGTACCATCTGTTGCAGACCCATTGCTTCAACTTCTTAGCTCAATACACGTAAACGGGTCTCTTAAACGAAATAAATACAGATCGCTGTCACTTAGTCTTATACTAGTAATAATCAATGTTGTCATGATCATCGATCAGTATGTAAATAGGTTATGATACTGTCGAATATCAGTGATACAGATGCTGGAGAAAAAATTTCGTAAGAGCAACTATTTTTCTGAATAGGTGGATTTCACTAGTGTCTCATCTGAGGCTGTTCAGATGGAACCCCGATTTGTCATCGAGTCGAACCCGAGTTGCGAAATGAACTCACTCCCCGATAATCAATTTCAAAACCCTGGTTCCAAAGTACGTCTCGTGGAAACCGCGTTCCTTTAAATATGTCAAAGACTTAAACAACAATGATCAAAGAAAAGGAACCTATCATACACAATACGTGCATTAAATTGGGTAATCATTCTAAAATGTGTGTTTTCAGTAAACACATCAAGAAAAACAAACGTTTTACAGAAGAAATAATCCGAATTGGTTTTGAACCAACGGCGTTCCAAATTTCAAACTGAAAAAAGGTTGCGAGGTTAATCCTTTCCCGTTTGAGCTATCGCTGCTGCTGATGATATAGGGTGTCTGTTTACATTATAACCATAGTGTATGCATGTATCGCTTTCTAAAGATCTTACCCTTTACACAATAAATATTACGAAAGTAAAAAAACTACAAGAAAATGATTCAATCGAAAAAAGATCGTAAAGTTGGTTAAGACGTGGCATGAATTGAATCGGCCAATGAATCTTATAGTATTTGTTAGAGAACACATAGAAAGTAGGAAAAGATACGACAGTTTTCCTGTATGGTCGCAAAATCTATTTTGAATTTTGGTCAACTGGCAATTGAGTCTGAGAAAGGGTTTTTTGGTAATGAAAACCCATTTCGCCTGTCCAAAAGTGGTTATAAGAATTGTACGTCCTTTCGGACGTCCAATTAAAAACCGGTCTTCTCATGACAGGGGTTCATAAGCATTTCTCGCCCTCAATCTCTGTTCGGATGTATGCCATTTTATAAATCAAAGTGCTGAGAGCACTGTAATTGGACGTCTCTGATTGATTGAGCGGGATTTTACATGAACGAAAGATATTTTATTCATTCTTCAGTGTTTAATTCTATAAGATAGGTTTCGGACATACGAAATCGGCTTTATTACCAGAAAACCCTTCTCAGGCTTCAAATGATTTGATTGCCGTTTCAAGACAACTGATTTGTCTCTATGAATAATCACTATTAATTTGATTACCCAATTCAATTATTGTCATGTGATTAGCACTTTTGTCTTCTTGTTTCGGTTATCTATGAGTATTGTCGTCAGTTACACCTTTCGTTGATTTTATAAAGGACGATACAAAGCAATTTATTCAAAATGTAAGCAAACGCGCCACATAAATGAAAGCCGCGATAGCTCACTTGGCAGAGCACTCACCTTGTACTCTTTACACATGTCTATATCTGGAAGGCCGCAGTGATTTAGAATCGATCTAAACACAAATTCAACGACATAAAGTAATGAAACGCCGATCATTTACATACAATTCCGCTCAATCAATCAGAGACGTCTAAATATACTGCTCCAAGCACTTTGATTTTTATTTGTGTTTAGAGTAAAAAAAAAAAAGAAGAAAAGAAACACTGCAGCAGTTTCCCCTGGTTGTGGTTACAAAACAAATTCAATACACACTTTTCCTGAAACTAAATACCAGATGAATTGGAGCACCTAACCATGGATTCCTCATACCAGTACTACCGCAACATCCTTACATCTACAGATGTGCGTACAAAGAAGAAATTGGGAACGTGCCGTCGGGAAAATGGCAGTGGAGTACAATACGCAATTTAAATCTTCATATCATTATCAACGAAAATTTGAGAATAGCAATGTCCATATCTGTACACATATTCATACGATCATCTATGTTCCATTGTCATTGTTGCAGACCCATTGCTTAATCTTCTTAGTACAATACACGTAAACGGTTCACTTAAACGTGATGAATACAGATCGCTGTCACTCGATCATAGACTAGTAATAATCATTGTTGTCATGATCATTGATCAGTATGTAAATAGGTCATGATACTGTCGAATATCAGTGATACAGATGCTGGAGAAAAAAATAAAACTCGTAAGAGCAACTATTTTTCTGAATAGGTGGATATCACTAGCGTCTCATCTGAGGCTGTTCAGATGGAACCCCGATTTGCCATCGAGTCGAACCCGAGTTGCGAAATGAACTCACTCCCTGAGAATCAATTTGAAAACCCTGTTTCCAAAATACGTCTCGTTGAAACCCCGTTCCTTTAAATATGTCAAAGACTTAAACAACAATGATCAAAGAAAAAGAATCGATCATACATAATACGTTCATTAAACTGAGTAATCATCCTAAAATGTCTGTTTTCAGTAAAGACATCAAGAAAAACAAACTTTTTAACAAACGTTATACAGAAAAAATAATCCGAACATGTTTCGAACCAACGGCCTTCCAAATTTCATACTAAAAAAGGTTTCGAGGTTAATCCTTTCCCATTTGAGCTATCGCTGCTGATGATGATATAAGGCGTTTGTTTACTTTATAAACATAGTGTATGCATGTATCGCTTTCTAAAGATGTTACCCTTTACACAATATTACGATACGAAAGTCAAATCACTACAACAAAATGGTTAAATCGAAAAAAGATCGTAAAGTTGGTTAAGACGTGGCATGAATTGAATCGGCAAATGAATCTTATAGTGTTTGTTAGAGAACACATAGAAAGAAGGAAAAGATACGACAGTTTTCCTGTATGGTCGCAAAATCTGTTTTAAATTTTGGTCAACTGGCAATTGAGTCTGAGAAAGGGTTTTTTGGTAATGAAAACTCATTTCGCCTGTCGAGAAGTGGTTATAAGAATTGTACGTCCTTTCGGACGTCCAATTAAAAATGAAATGTAACATGGTACAATGTATACCTGTAAGACGTGCTGGGTCTGCAAGGACTGCTCGTCATGTTCCCTCAGATCCATTAATAGAAGCAATGCTGCTGCCTTCTTTTTTCTCGCTATTTCGTCATCGAATTACGCCATTTTACAGGAAGTATATTTGAATCTTTGGGATGACCTCAATCTAATTTATCGCATGAAAAGAAGCACGTGCAATTGCTGAGATACTCGAATTCAGCTATCTTTACCCGAATCGGGGGTTGTCTGGACGACAGATCATTCGTAAATACGATGGTTACGCGAATGCATTGAGAGGTCTCCGCGGTTTCTTGTTGCCATGCTAAGGCATTCGGGTAGTTTCTCGATTCCTTCGTGTGTCCTTCGTGATGCGAAAAATGCCCGATTGAACCGATGATTATACGAAGGAAATGCGAAGGTTACCCGATTCGAAAAGATGTCTTCACGATGGCATTACGAAAGGCCAGGTGGACATACGAATTCAACACGAAAAAGGACCTTCGTGATGTCCTTCGGCAAATTTTTGGCATGCCAAAGATTTTTTAACTGTTCCCGAAGGTACTGCCGAAGCCCGAGAAATTCAGCCGATGGCTCAGGATGGCCACTACGAAGGGCCCGATGGATTCACGATCACCCCCGAACTTGGAAAATTCGAACATCGTGTTTCCATCTTCTGTCATCTTCGGCACAGTGTGACGCTAGCACAGGTAAAGAGTTACTTCCCCTGAAAATGTGTGAAAAGTGCTCTGTAATCTGATTGGCTAGTGTTTACCCAATGACCTTTTCCGTTAGAAACGATACAACATCCATTTATCAACATGGCTCCGGGTGCGGCGGTAGCAAATGGAACTATTCATGTTAACGGCAAAACTAATGGATCTATAAATCACACAAACGGACTTACCAAAAATGGGAAAAACGGAAAACATTCAAAGGTAATTTTACTATATTTTCTCTCATCAGACGACAACGTCACGAATTTATCGTCGTTTTTCGCGAACCTCACGACAGCCGTGCGTCATCTGCATCGGTCTTCGATCTTGCGAAATTTCTAATAAATTAATCACTCTTTAATCATTTTGCATCTTAGATTAGCAATATGGTTTGATAACAAGATGTTTTTTATTGAAAAATGCTGCGGATAAATTATCGATCGTTGTGTACATGTTGCATTTACCTGAAATCTGCGTTTAGACACGCCCATACATAGGTGTTCGACCTTGACATTTCTGTCAATACGGGTGGTGGTAACCAAAACAAATCAAAATATTGTCTCATTTCATAACATTTAGTGCATGAAACTGTGCTCAAAGTTAACCTGTCATGACCAACATATTTTCTTTTGTTAATTTATACAAAGAAGTTGCAAAATGAATTTTAAGTTGATTTTACTTTTTTGTCATATCTCTTGAAATGTGGTGGCTTCTCACCAACCTCAGTTCTTATCTCACCTCAGTTTGGCCAAACTGACTATTACTCACGATTGAAGTAAGCAGTAAAATTGTGCCAGCTGATGATGGTTTAGATATCTATTGAAAAAGTTGTTGAAAACATTGAGGCAAAGGAAGAAAATGCTGTTAACCAGCATTTTCTCCTTTTGTCTCTACATTTTCCTTGATAATATTGTATAGAAATTATGATCTACATGTATATTAACATCAATTTTGTTATCCGCAGCAGCTTACAAATTGGACCAGTGTATTTACCCTTTCCCAAACAACAAAATTTTAGGGTCTTACAATTCAAAAGCTGCTGTAGATGACAAAATTGATGCTAACAAGGAATGAACTTGTGTACAATACAGAAAATATGAAGACAACATGAGAAACTGCTGGTAATCAGCAGTTTCTTCTTTCGTCTCAATGTTTTCCCAAACCTTTCCTATTAGATATGTCAAAACCCGGTCTTGTTTGGGAAAGGGTTATGGCAGGGTTTTCCCTGAGCATGAGAATTTGGGGGGTCATTGTGACCCCCCTTGCCTTCAAAGTTAAGGGTCATTTCTACTATTTTGTGCGTCAAATGCCCTTGTACTCAAGTATCAAACGAAAATCTTGATCTTAGAATTGCGTCATTTATGTCCCTCAAGTAAATTTCTAGGGGGTCATTTGTTTTGAAATTGCGACAATGACGCATGATTTGTGCGTCATGGAAAACCCTGGTTATGGTTTCAAATTAGAGAGCTTTATTGACCATAGATTGGGGGATGTTGAGATCACTCTTATTTATGGTTGAAATGTCAAGGCATTTTCAGGCTGCAGACAGATGCAATTATAGACTTAAATTGACTAGAATTGAACACCACTGTTTAGGACAATTCCGGTATTCATAAATAACTAGTAATGTATAAATTGACTATTAACTGCATGATGAATGATGTTTTGTAAATTCTAATTTATACAATCATGAATACAGGACTTTTTAAAACACATTTCCAAATATTGACACTTTTGGACACCCCTCACCGGAAGAAACAGACACCCCTCACCGGATGAAACAAAAGAAGAAAATGCTTATAATCAGCATTTTCTTGTTTTGCTTAGATATTTTCCTTGTATTAGAAATATTGTATCAAAAGTCCAAAAAGTTAATAAATAATATAATTATGTGTTTGAAGATTCTTGGCTACTTCTAGGCTTCACATTATTATGCAGAGTTTCCTTTTGCAGTATGGATGATTGCTTGAGGTAGCACAAAGTATGATATGATGTATCTGTAGGTAAAACTAAAACACAATAAAGTGTTTCATTACTGCCTAATTGCTGATTAAGATCACTAATGTATACAGACTTACGCTGATGATAATATTAATAGGGAAAAATATCTCAACATCCCTTGTAATTTAACCAAGACATGCAATAAATATTCAGCTAAATTGTGATGCTGACATTTTCCTTGTCATTCATTGGCTTCATGAATTGATTGAAGAAATGCTGTCATCCAAATATAATCCCCTGTGATTATTTTCCCGTTGTTGGGTTCTTCTTCCTCTGCAAGGTCAGGAGTCATTACTGACTGTAGGGTTGACCTCATCTTCGCAAGCCAAGGGTTCTACCTCCACTTTGTTCCTTACGAACCCTTGGCCGCACGCCTCTATGGAAATCGAAAGTACCGCTGTGCGATTTCATTGGATGCGATAACTTTCCCATTATCCAATCAAAACACACTTTACAAGCCCTCTTTGTCAAAACGAAAACATTGCGGCTGACGTGAAAATCGATATCCGTATTTGATGCATCGCCTAACACGTTTTAGTACAAGGCTTTTGATTGGCCAGAAATAGCAACTGCAAAGGGCCGCGACTCTTTATAACCAAAAGGTGACGCGGTGGAACTTTTGATTTCTAAAGAAGCGAGCGGCCAAGGGTTCGTAAGGAACAAAGTGGAGGTAGAACCCTTGGCTTGCGAAGATGGGTTGACCTGTGAGTGTAACCCAACAGGTTACGCCTACTTAGGGTCATCAGAGATGCAGATATAACATTTTTGATAAAGAAAATTTATCATGCTTTGACCATTTAACTGTGGGTACACATAGAAACAGACTTCATGTACCAACTTTGAAATTCACAAAAAAATGACATTCTGTTTTTAAGAAGTCCAGTGATCTTTCGCAACCTTAGATCAAGGTTTTAAAGGCTTTGTATTTAACAATAACAACAACGGTACAACTGTATTTGCTACAGTTTGAAAATAGTACCAAAAGCAAATAGTCTCAAAATGCTCAGTATTATTTCTTATTCAATCATATAGAAATTTGAAGAGAAAAAACTAAATTACTCAAAATGACTAGTTGTAGGTGAAGTGTTTAAATTTTTAGGAAGGGTAAAACTGGAAAATCAGAAATACATCCTTATCTGTGCAGAGACTGCAGCAAGGTCATGTGATAACAGTGCATGATCCAGGATCCTATAGCAAAAGTTAGGAGAAGAATGTGACCCAATTTCAAATTTTCATCCTAGATTAGTTAACCAAACATTTATAAATAATTTAATTTTACCCTTCCTTGACAGAGAGGTTTTTAACAGAATTCCTTATGTAAGAGATTGATTTTTGCTGAATTAAATTTCGCAATTTCTCAAAGTGGTCTTTCTTAATTAATATTTGTATAACAACCAAAACACTGAAATTTCACCAAATAAAGTGATTTTGTTTTTTCCACAGAAAATGTTTTTCATACTCAGAATATCAGAGAAATTGACAAAATGTATGAAGAGAGAAGTATCGATCAACAAAGGGTCAAACAGTTGTACAAACAGTCACACCTTGATCTAATAGTTGAACCATTTCCCAAACAAGACTTGGTTATGACATCACTAACAAGTTGATTAATCATGCATTGATTAATTGGTAGCATAGGCAAAGATTTTGTTATACGGAAAATGTGTTAGGAAAGAGAGAAAATGCTTGTTTCTGTCTTTTCTTTTCTTTCAATGTTTTCGAAAACCTGTTCATGCAGGGACATCAATACCAAGACTTTCGTCTGTCAAAGGGTTAACCCTTGCCTCACTTGTTAATCTTTGTGAAGATTATTACCGTACAGATTATTCCTGTTTTGACATGCTGTAATTGTATAGCCCAAGATCAGTCTGATATCAGTGGGCCAAAAACATTAACTTTAACCCCAAGTTTCTACATACAAAATTTTTAGACTGGTTAAAGACGACACAGATGACAAAATATGTATAACTTAATGTGCAAAATCTGTTTATTTTAGTGTATGTTGAGTTAAAAGGAGAAAGTGCTGGTTATCATCACTTTCTTCTTTTCTATTAATGCATTCCAAAGTATCCTGGCCTACATTATCAGATACTTTATGGAAACAGATTGATAAAGCGATATGATTTTGTTCACACGGAAAGGGGTTAAGTGTGACTACTACCTTTATGGTTTGAAATTTGATCATGCAGAAACTATGTTCTTTTTATGTTCAATTGTACTTCTTTCAGAACAATTTGATATATAAATAAAACATGTACCTGGCCATTACTATTTATTAAGTAGGAGCACTTACCCTTGCCATGACATTTTATTAATGGACTTTAAAAGGCTGTTTGTACTTGATTTAACCCCTTCCACAGAATTTTTTGGTGCTTCAATTTAAATGACACACATGCAATTCAGGCCTGTATGAAGCAAATTCATATGGGAGGGGGGGGGGGGGCTAAAGCCCTTGTCCTGAATATTGGGAGGGGGGCTAATTTGGATTTTCCGGGCCTGCAATTAATTTAGCATTTATACGAGCCAGGATCAGGAAAAAAGACCTGTATATCATTTTAGAAAACCAAGTCAAATACAATATTATGCACAAGCTGATCTTGATCCATGTTAGTCTCAAATGCTATGAGGGACCTTTTCCACATACTGACACAATGTATTGTTTCATAATGAGCAAGGAAAGATGATATGGAATGATAATACTATCACAAACTCCAATATAATCTATACATGATTAATTAATGTCCTTGATCTATAGGTCATACTGATTATAGATTACTTAATTAGGATGTCAATTTACATGTATTTGTATTTGAACTTTGTAAATTTGAGCTGTTACTCTTAAATAACTTTTATGTCCTTTGGCTTCTGACATAGTTTATTAATTAGGATATCAAAACACATGTATTTGTACATTAACCTTAGCTCAAGTAGCGAGATTTTGGTCTGTTCCAATTTGAAAGCTGCTGCATGCAACAAAGCAGATGTTGATAAAGATAGGTCCAAAATTTATGTACAATGAGGCACAGAAAACATTGATGAACATAGAGTGAATGGTGATTATTAGCATTTTCATCTTCTGTCTCAATGTTTTTAGTTGCATGAAAACTCGATCCATTTTTGGCTCGACTTTTCGAAGAAAATGAGAGCTTATACTGTCACCCGGGCGTCGGCGTTGGCATCGGCGTTGCAACAAAGGTTAAAGTTTTTTCAAACATCAATGACTTCCATACTACCAAAGGGATTCAAACCAAACTTGGAATACTTATTCACCATCACACCCTCTACCTTACTACCAGGGCCCTTGACCCTGGCTCCACTATATTTGGAGTTATGCCCCTTTATACTAAGCAACTTAGAAAGTCGAGCGCTCTGTCTTCGGACAGCTCTTGTTGGAAATGGTTAAGAGTATTTCTTAGTAAAAAAACGTACATGCAAGCAGCAGTTGTATTATGGTTTGATGTCCAATCTATTATTCATCATTCTCTATTGATTGGTAATAAATACATTACATCTGCAGAACGTCATGCAATAACCCTCTATTACAAAGCCAGACTTCATTTCACACTATCACACTATGACAGCTCACTATTCTTTCTGATTCACCTGCATATTGCGTCAGCCAATCAAAATCTTTGTTTACAACTTGACATCGATACTGATTGGTCAGCTGCTTTCATCGGAAGAGTATAGTCCGGTTTCCTGACCACGTATATGACAGCATTCCGACTATTGATGTGAAAAAATGACATCAAATAGCCTTGGCTGTTGGTGTTCACTTTGAGCAATAGGGAACGATTTTATCAAGTAAACAGTGACATAATTTCGGACAAACAAGTAGTATTTCGTGGGTGTTTTTATAAAACCTCGTAACTACGGCTTGATTCAAGCCGTAGTTACGATATTTTATAACAACACCGACAGGTTATCAAAACATAACAGTTAACCTGTTCTATTTTTAGCACAAAATTCATTGCCATTGCTTCGTGACAGCCCCACTGGAAGTCTGACAAAGAAACATTCTAGACTAGTCTGAGATAGTCTGGATAGTAAAGTATGTGTCATATGATTAACCAGTCCCTAACCATGGCTACTTTTGTCTCAATGTTTTCCTAACCTGTCTTTATTGGAAATGTTAAAAAAGGTCTTGAATGTTTGGGAAAGAATTTAGGTCTGGACACATACATAATTCTGTATCCACATCATGGCCAGAGCACATCCAAAGATGAATACATGTATTTCTACAGCAATTTTTTTATGCTCCCTGAAGGGAGAGCATATATAGTCGCCGCTTTGTCCGTCCGTCCTGTCTGTCCGTCATTCCGTCCGTCATTCCGTCCGTCCGTCCGAAGTGATTTCTCCATAACCCTTGGGCCAAATCAATTGAAACTTACCATGTGATCTCCCTATGACATAATGCCCATGTACCTTTCCCGGTTTTTGGATTTGAGGCCTTGTCATGGGAAAAGGGGACTTAAGGTAAAATTTATTTTTTCTCTAATTTCTCCTATTCTAATGGTCAGAATTTGATGAAATTTCATATTTGAGTAGTAAATCAGATGCCCTTGACAATGAACTATGTGAAATTTGCTTATAAAAATTATGTCATGCAAAAAGGGGGCTTAACATTTGCTAGCTTTATGTTAGCTCTGCATGGCATACATTTATTGTGACAATGCCTTATTCGGGGAGCATTGTCCGTCTCTGACAGCTCTTGTTTAATGTGGATGTGATATGGGTGCAGAATTGTTTGTGACCAGACCTTTGACTATTTTTTTTTTCACATCGAATATTGCTATCAGGTGAAGCAGGGAAACAGAATAACATTATTCTAACTTAGGGGCCCAGAACAGCAAAATTCATTACTTAACATTAAGGGTATGGGCATTTTCTCTAAATATTCAGGGGCCCAGCCCAAAATCTAGGGGCCATGGGCGACTGGGCCCCTGCTAGTCTTTAACCCTTTCCCAAATAACAAAATGTTAGGGTTGTCTAATTTGAAAGCTGTTGCAGACTACAAAATGGATGTTGAAAAAGATGGGCTTTTGGTACAATATAGCATGGAAAATATTGAGGCAAAAGAAGAAAATGCTGATCATCAGCATTTTCTTCTTTTGCCTCAATGTTTTCCCAAGTGTTTTATATTAGGGACGTGAAAACCAGGTCTTGTTTGGGAAAGGGTTAACCCTATGAAGTAAAGGACACTATGACCTTGCCATTTAATCTTTTTGATCAGTAAATCTTGAACCAGTTGATATGTTTTACACATTAATTATGTGAGCAAAATGATACAGACTTTGTTGTTTGCACTTTGTCTTTCATGGCCGTTTGTAATAAAAGTTGAACCCAAGGCCTTGACAAGATTACAGTAGTGTGACGTTATACAACCATTGCACAAATTGACTAACCATCAGATTCTGATAGGGTAGTCAAAACCAAATTTTTGTGCTAAGAAATTCTTTGGATCATTTTAATGGATATTACATAGTCATCATCATGAGTAAGCCTAAAGTGCAGGTAATCAGCATAACTTTTATAATAGTTTGCTTAGAAAAGGATTATCCTAATATCTAGTGGCATTAAGAAAAAAATTATTATCACTCGGGAAATAGACTTTTCATGTTGACAGAAAACAAATGGCGGCCAAGAACTTTAACTTGTCGAGACATCTGCGTAATTATGGAAGGACCCTACAATGTTTTCAAAAGATGCTGAAAGTAAAGAACGTTGCAATCAAATATTAAGTTGTGGTGATTTAATTCTTGTGACTGTTGTTCAATGTACTTTTACAACAGAACTATTTCACGGTGTAAAATCATGTGACTTAGAATATCCGATAATCTTCAATAACTTTGTCAATACTTGACCAATTTGAATTCGGTTTGAAGCAGAGAAGGTGGAAAAATGTCAGGAATAACATGGACGTCGTAGATTTTTAAAAATATCAATTGATAAAAAAGTTATTGAAGAGAAACCAAAATTTTGGTTTATCTTCAATAACTTTTTATCAGTTGATTATTCAAAAAATCATCCACGTTCATCTAATGTGTGACGACTGTCCACATTCTCTGCTTCAAGCCGAATTCAAATCGGTCCAATATTAACAAAGTTATTGAAGATTTTCCGAAATTTGTGTATCATGTGATTATCCACTGTGTATTTTGTAAGGACAGGTGATGTATCAGGTGGTATTTAGCCCATACTGTGTCATGATCATGATACTTAATCTGATGATGATAATACAAGCAAAAACGGTGTGACCTAACCTTGAAACGGCCAGTTATGCTTGCTCATATATAACAAAGTGTTCACTGATAATAAGACAATAAGATGGACCTTCATGCCCGCAATCATGATCCAGACAGCATGTTATTATTAACCCTTTCCCAAACAGCCAGAAATTGGACCGCTCCAATTCGAAAGCTGCTGCAGAAAACAAAATGGACGAGATTTAAGATAAGATTTTTGTACAGTATAGCACAGAAAATATTGAGACAAAAGGAGAAACTGCTGGTTATCAGCAGTTTCTTCTTTTGTCTCAATGTTTTCTCAAGCCATTTTTATTAAGGACATCAAAACCAGGTCTTGTTTGGGAAAGGTTTGAGATCCATAATGTTGTAACAGCAGCTGGTTTAATCTGAAGTTAGGGCCCAGTGGTCATCAGACCTCTGTGATCTACTGTTGATCATTTTAGTGACACAGTGACCTAAAAGTCAATGTAATGCTACTAGATAATAACCATTGTCCTTTCATATATGGACAAACTTGCAGTGTACAATTTTTCAGGCTGCAAAATCAGACACATACATGAAATTTTGAAAGCCAAGACAAATCTGCTACTGATCATTATTTGCTAGCGATACAATGACCTCTAATAAGTCAATTATAGGTAACAAGATAATAAATTATGATCCGTTCACTCATGGGATGATTGTGTTTTGACTGAGATTGATTATAGGCACTTTTTTCTGTATTGTTTATAAGATACCCACCCCAAACAAGTGGCCATATCCCAAATAAGTTATTGTTCCACATCATGGTCAAGCATGCATCTTAACCCATTATCAGAAGTCAAAATTTTACATTTTCAAGTTAATAGAACTTTGAAATGTGGGAAATGAAGAAATTTCTTATCACAAGCAATTTCTTCATTGTTCACCATGTTTTCCAAAGCGTTTATCTTGAGGGGCGTCAAAAAGCGTCAAGAAGCAGGAAAGCGTTAACAGAAAAAGTGGTAATTATATGTCTTGGTCCCCGCTGTGTAACAACAAAAATGACATCAACATAAATCTGGTATCGATCATCATGTGCTAGTGACACAATGACCTATAAGTCAATTATTGTGTTCTTACTAGATAATTACTGGGGTCCGTTCACTCATGACATGATTGTGTTCCGAGATTGTTAGGCAGAGTAAGCTGAGACAACCACAGTATAGCGCGCATGTTTTTTGCTTATTTTCATGCCTCACCGTGATTCAGTTTCAGGTGGAAAAACATGATGGTTGTGATGGACATGTTTTTCCACCCGAATTGACCAGAAAGCACTGTGATTTACCACCAGTATTTTCCGCTCGACCATCACGAATCGCATTTATTTGCATTGACAGGCTTAGGCTGTACCTGGCATTTCCACTCTGCAGGTGGAAAATCACGGTGATCACCATGATTTTCCACCTGCCCCCTATGTATTTTGATGCCCCACGCTTTGTTTCCACATTGTGGGAAATAAAAAAGAAAGTATAGCATTTAATCGCATCAGAACAACCTATCTTGGCAAAACATACTTTTGAAAAAATGAAATGGGAATGAAATGTCTCTTTAATGAGGAGTAATACTTTAATCTTAAGAATTTCGGTATGCAAGAAAACAATCTTCCTAACCTTTGATGTTTTCATTTTGAATCAAATCTAGCTGAGATTATATCGACTAAAAGGATTAAAGAATTTGTCTGATCATGTTACAGCAAAAGCTTGCAACTTAATCCATGTGTGTTTGTTGCACTGTCATAATTGTCTGGGCAATTTCAAAATAGGTAACTTTTTATTGCTAGACATTGAATTAATTATTATATTATAAATAAAGAAATAGTCTTTGGTAATCCAATAAATAGCTTAAGAAAATATTCTATTTCTAATCCTAGTTCATTAACTAGAGCACATTTTATTTGAGAAAACTGCTTTCGTGTTTAGACTTATAAATTATAATGTAATAATATGGAAATCTACAATACTGAGAAAAAGTGAAATAGCCTGTTACAAGCAATTTATCCTTGACTCCCTGATTTCGTAAGAATTATTACTTGTGGGGATTGTCTGGTAATGGATTAACTCAGTCCCGCATAGCGATTGATGCTTTTTAGCTCCACTGGCCTTTCAGGCCAGCGAGCTATTGTCATGGCGTTGTGTCCGTCGTGCGTGCGTCCGTGCGTGCGTGCGTGCGTCCGTCCGTCCGGTCGTCAACTTTTTCTTTAAAAATCTTCTTCTCAGAAACTACTGGATGGATTTCAATCAAACTTTACAGGAATGATTCTTGGGTGACCCTCTCTCAGATTCCTCGAAATAATTTTGATTGAACTTAAAAGTCTGGAGTTATCTGCCCTTGAATATCAAAATGGTCGTTTTGGGTTTTTTTCACTCTAGCAACAACAAATATTGACCAATCAATAAAAACCTTGGACAGAATGTTGGTGACTGGTAGATCTTGCATGAGTGTATATTTCAGCTTGATCGGAATTTCACTGCCTGAGTTATGAGCTTATTTATTTCACGTATATGGCATAAACTCAGCTAGGTAATGAGTAAAGTGTGAAATGGATGGAAGGGTTACTGCTTGCAGTATGAGGTAGGGCAGATAAATATACTGCAAGCAGTAACCCTTCCACCCATTTCACACTTTACTCATTTCCAGAGGGTAAGATTTTAAGCAGGTCTAAATGGGAGCTTGCAGATGACCGACAATTTCATGTGAATAGAATTTTACAATTTTTGGTCTTTTGGGGTAGAAATAATTTTATAAAATGCAGAAATTGCTTGTCACAAGCATTTTCTACAGTGTTTTAAAACTCAAAGCCTTTATCTTGAAAGTAAATTAAGGAGGAAGGTTTTCATTCCTAGTATCATCCAAAGCTGGAATTTTATCCCCTTTCCCAAATGTCATCTAGTTTTACATTTTTTGCTTCAAGTACTACAATTACGGAAGAAGCTGGTAAGAACATAGAATATAAAGGAGTAATTGATCAATAAATTAAGATCAGGAAAACTTTCATTGCTAGTATCATCACCTAAGCTGGAATTTTTGCCCGTTCCTTTAACCCTTTTCCAAATGGCAAACATTTAGTTTTAGTTTCATTTTTTTCTCTAACAAGTTTTGAACAATCTAGTAAAACCTGGATTAAATATTTACAAATTTCCAGGCCTGTGGAGCGACTCAAGACCTTCAGGTCTTTCTAGTTTTACGCTTACCATTATGTTGTGATAAATCGTTGGTATTGTTATTAAATCTTGTAACTACATCTTGAACCAAGCTGTAGTTACGAGATTGTATAATAACGCTTAAGAAATGATATATTGTTTGTCCGAAATTACGTCATGATTAACTGGAATAAATCGTTCCTTATTTCATTTGACTGAAAATCTTTGATTGCACTATCTTAAAATTGGACATGTCTAAATTTTTGGCTATCTAGTAATGGATTAGGAAGATTTGGTAATGAAGGTAATGTCACTGTGATGATAACCTTTATTTTGCTTCGTCCGGGATTGTTAACATTTTTGTGGTCTTTATTTTGTCAAGATTTTAAACTACTGGTACCCATTATCATGATTAGGAATGAAATGTCAAACAATTTTAACTAGCAGACTTGAAATCTCAAAAAGTTTTCTGTTTTTATTATTATGCTCCCCGAAGGGAGAGCATATAGTCGCCGCTTTGTCCGTCCTGTCCGTCCGTCCGTAAAATGAATTATGAATTAAATATGAAAATGTCAAACATGATGAGTTTCCAATTTTCATGTCTCCCGTAGAAATGATTACAAGTAATAGTTGGCAATCATAGGCCCTTCTTGACAGATACAATGAACCTAATATTAACCCATTACCAGACAGCAAATTTTTAGACTGGTCCAAATTCAAAGACTGCTGCAGATGACAATTTCAGGTGAATCGAATTTTAAATTTCTTTGTCTTTTTGGATAGAAAACATTGATGATAATGAAGTGATTGCTTGTTAAAAGCAATTTCTTCATTTTCCACAATGTTTTCCAAAGCCTTCATCTTGTAGGTTGTTAAAAAGCATTGTTGTGTGGGAATGGGAAGGAAATAATTTTAGGGTAAGGGAGTTCCAATTTGAAAGCTGTCGCAGATGACGAAATGAATGTTGATTAAGATTAGATCTGTTTACAACATTCCACTTGAAATATTAATGTAAAAGGAGAAAATGCTTATCATAATCATCTTTTTTGCCTAAATGATGTCTTAACCCTCTCCCACACATTGATGCTTTTGGACGCCCCACAAAATAAAGGCTTTTGAAAACATTGTGGAAAATGAAGAAATTGCTTGTGACAAGCAATTTCTTCATTTCCCACAATGTTTTCTACCAAGAAAGACAAAAAAATGTTAAATTTTGTTCAATGGAACTTGTCGTCTGCAATACCTCTGAGTTTGGACTAGGCTAAGATTTTGTTGTTTTTTAATGGGTTAAGCTTTTTTATTAGGCTCATCAAAAGGTGTCATTGTTTTGTAATTTATTTTCTAATGATAAATATTTGATTGACCTTTTTGAAAAAGTCACAGATGACAATATTAGAGTTACTTTATTTGAAGAATTTATTGCATGATTAATATCATGGAAAGTTTTTAGAGAAAAGTAGAAAATGCTGGTTACATTGATTTTCCTTTCTATAAGTGATGTTTAAACATGCCACACTTAAAGCTAATTTTCTGTGTATATCTTCAGGGAGGGTACTGGGAATCATTTGAAGAAACACCACTGTACGCACCAATAATTTTTTTATGGACATATTTAACTATTAAGCATACAGTCTATCTTGATAGAAGCAGGACTATTTCTGCTTTGGCATAGACAAAGATCAGCGTGCATATTCGCACAGTCTGATCTTAGTCTACACTGTCTGCCTTTCATATTTATGCTATAATCCTGTATGATGTTGAATGAATGTAAACTCTCAGTACTGTCAGTACTTTGATTTTAATTTGATTATATAAAGGGTGTCAATCATGTCATATTTAAAGCTTATTTTCTGTTATATCTTCAGGGTGGGACAGACTGGCGTGAATACTACTGGGAATCGTTTGAAGAAACACCACTGTACGCAGCTATATGGACATATTTAGGTTACGGTCTTCTCGTCTTGATAGGGCATATAAAAGACTTCTTACGGAATATAGGGTTCGAGAAACTCAAATCATGTACAGAACCAAAATTACAAGTAAGTATTTGAGTGAATACGTCTTTCTTGTGCTTCATGTTTGTTTAATAGTGGAACATGAAACCCCAATCAATAAATCAATCACCAATCAATCAGTCAATCAAACTACTGCCTGAAAATAGAATAAGTGCTGTTTGAAGATAAGGACTCCAAAAATTTAAAAGAAAGTTAAAATTGAGATTGAAGTTTTTGCAGGGTTTTTCAAATGCATCAATACCATAGCCCTAAAACTTGCCTGCAAACTCCAATATGCTGCTTTTCAACAAAAATCTCATAACTGCAGCTTAGCCCTTTCCCAAACAAGACCTGGTTTTGATGTCCCTTACAGAAATGGCTTGGGTAAACATTGAGATAAAAGAAGGAACGGCAGTTTCTCCTTATGTCTCAATATTTTCTGTGCTACATTGTGCACAAATTCTATCTTAAACAAGGTCAGTTTGTTGTTTGCAGCAGCTCTTGAAACGGAAATTGTTAAAATTTGCCATTTGGGAAAGGGTTAAGATAAGCTGCAGTTACAAGGTATTTGTTGAAAAGGAGGAATAGCTGTTAGTAATACTGGATTGTATCGATACAGGTGTTTTGGTTTTTGGGGGGTTTGAAACCTTCCATTGGTTGTTACCAAAATTTTCTCTGACATGTGAAAATAGCTAATTGTTGTCTCTAACCACATGGTGACAAAGGTTAAAGGAAAGAAGGAAATTGAACATGAAACATGAGTTTTTTTCACAAGTTTATATGTGTGGGAAGAAAATGAAAAAGTTTATTTTCTAGTTCAGTCACTGAATAAATCATTGAGTATTATACCCATCTTGGGTAAAAACTAGTTAGACCACTCTAGACTTTTTAATCCTTTCTCAATCGTAAGAAATTTTTAATGCATGTAAGAGAAGACAAAACATTATAAGTTATTGAAAAAAGATAATCTGCTATCTATGGCATAGAAGGCATCGTTTAGGGAAAAGGAGAAAATGCTGGTATTCCGGATTTTCTTCTTTTCACTCAGTGGTTTCTATACCAACTTTCTACTGGTTTACAAGACCATAGCTTGTTTGGAAAGGGTTAAGTACCATAAAATGTTGGTCATTATATCTAATAAATCACTTCAAAAAGTAATTAAGTCACTAAACGAGATATAGGAACCCATAAAAGGTATAGCCTGCCTTCCTCAGACAGGCAAGAATTTGAACTGTTCCAATTTGAAAGCTGCTGCAGACTACAATATGGATGTAGATGGAGAAAGGATTTGTGTACAATATAGTGCAGAAAATATTGAGGCAAAAGGAGAAAATGCTGATTATCAGCATTTTCTTCTTTTGCCTCAATGTTTTCAAAAACCTTTTCTATACGGGATGTCAAAATCGGATCTTGTTTGGGAAAGGGTTAATTGACTAAACAAGATATAGGAACCCATAAAAAGGTATAGTCCTACTAAATATTGATCCAATCAACATGTAACTTTAAGACTGGGCCCAATTGAAAGCTGTTGCAGTCAGCAACCTAAATATTGATCAATCGATAAAATAGGGGTCACACAGGAGTTAGGAGCATTTTCTTTTGTTTTACCTTTCAAATACTACAAAGGGTATCTACCCATTCCTAAAGAAAGACACCTTTTGGCGCATCTAAAGACCTGTTCACATACACCATTTCCCGTCCACATCACAGCCGGAGAACGTCTTAAACAGGGGACCTGTGCAGTATAATTTTGGACGAGATATGGACGAGAAATTGTGTATGACCCAGCCTTAACACTTAAAGCTTCGGGAAACTATTGAATAAAACAAGGAAAATGCTATAATGATCACTGTTAATTCTAATCTTGGTTTACATGATGTTCAGATTTCACTTAAACTTTTCAAAGAAAATGGAAATGCCATTCATAAATTTTCATCTTGACAAGGTATAATCAACACACCCTATTACCGGCTATCACTACAGCAGTTGCTAACCTTGGGCAGTATGATCTATAAATAGCGGATGTACTGGGTAGGTCATACTTTTTCCATCTTTGCTTTTGTGTTAAAGCCTTTCTCAGCTATATTTGTAGTGCACTTGGCTGGCCATACATTTGAGCACCTACATGATAAATATTAGCCCAAAGAATCCCTAAACAACAAAATTATTCATCGACAAAGTCGTAACTTCACAATTTTTTACGTAAAATCCAACTTTCAGTCCATATAATGAGAAAATGATAAGACGATCATTATAATTAATATAACTATTAAAATAGACAATCAATTTTCTTACACTGTGTAAATTTAGAGAACTGTCTGGATTGAATTAACTTCAGACTGACCGATTAAAACTAAACACTGATGCCGATTTGGCTATCACGAACAGCATATTGAAAATTTGAATGGCAAACCCGGACATAAGTTGATGGCAACACAGAACAATAT
Source organism: Fragum sueziense (assembly GCA_963680895.1). Taxonomy (NCBI): domain Eukaryota; kingdom Metazoa; phylum Mollusca; class Bivalvia; order Cardiida; family Cardiidae; genus Fragum; species Fragum sueziense. The sequence goes on along the minus strand of OY804593.1, from coordinate 76,393,139 downwards.
GTCTTGTTGGAAAAGCGGCATCTCTTTCAACAAGAAATTGCATGAAAGGAGCATAAATAATGAATTAACACCATTTCTTGATAGACTAGCCAATTTCTGAATTATAGACGTAGAAATCATCTAGATATGGTTGAAGCTGAGTAACACAAAATTGAAGGACGTATGCAACCATTAGTTGTAGATGAGGTATACATCCCATCATTAAAAACACCACTTTTTAGCCGTACGAAATGCATCAAATTACACACATTTGTACATACACTTCTGATAAGTTGATTCAACGTGCCGGATTTCAAGATTATGCTTCAAAAGGAAAATAATTTACAAATATTACTTTACTCTATATTCATATGCAGCGGAGGTAATTTTGAACATTTCTGTCAAATATTTCTGTAAGTATGCATTGATTCAAAATTCTAAACCGTTCAAAATGGTTATGTTTAGAATGGAATTGTAACACAGTTTAGGAATTACTGACACTTATCAAATTCACCTCTGGCTCTTTAGTGCTAATGATGGGTTGCAAACCTTAAAAAAACTACACATACTTTACAGTGAAAATTGTGGATTTTACATCATGTCGTCGCTGTTTCAGGCACACAATATGACTGTAATATTTTTAATGGGGTTAAATTTCATTTAGTCAGACTTAACTTAAATAGATGGAACCAACGCAAATATATGTATATGAATCCTGCTATTTCAAAGTCGGTCAATGAATCTTCAAACATTTCGATCGAATGTTTTGCGCGGTGCAAATTTGTATTTTTCATTGCGAAACGATTTGGTTTATTGGGGTTTTACGCCGTTTTCAACTGCCACGGTTATATCGCGGCACCTTGAGTGCCTAACCATGGATTCCTGTTGTTTCTCATACAAGCACTAACACAATAGACTAACCGAGCCTCCAGCTGCTCGCCCACATAGCTTAACAATATCAAACCATTGGTGGGTAACATTTGGTAGAAAAGATATTTGCCACGGCCGGGGATCGAACCCGGGTTCTCTCGAATGAGAGTCAGATGCGCTATCAATGTTCAGCATTTTGGCCTCATTGCGAAACGAAGAAGAGATATCGGTGATAACGGATTATCAAGCAAGAATCTGTTGATATCGATAAAACATCATGATTGTCTTCATAAAGCACATGATTGCAACTAGCCTAGGTAAGTGAATACAGAAACTAGTGAAGGATCAAAGATCAGTCAGCTAGGTAAGGATCTCTATGGATAAGGCGAGAAATCTCCCTAAACGTCTGAAATGGAAAACTCATTTTTCAAAACAAGCAAATTGATAAATATCTCGAGCTGTATTGTTAGATCTATACCTAAATCATACGAAAATTGATTTTGTACAATCAAAACGATCCGACATGTACAGATAACTCCGTAAAAAGAGGCATTCTTTTGGAAATGGTTAAAAATATTTATTTCTTTATTCTGTGTTATGTTTCACCTTGCATGGTGAAGTAAAGCCGAGTGGTCATTGGACAAATAGACCTCTCAATAAAAGTACCCAACCTCCAGCTGCGCTCTCACATAGATGATTCACACCCATTGGTGAGAGACAAATGACTTTTGTCAAATGTAAGAATGGATACTGGTCGGCCTGGGGTTCGAACTCGCAACCCCTGGATTGACAGACTCCGACGTTAACTGGACTCGGCTTAAACAGATACATGTTAAAGCAAATACTCTTTATAAAGCAAACCGCACGGAATCTCGGACAAACAAAAGAGCTTTGTCCGTATGATTCTAAAACCACACAACTGCAGCTTGAATGAAGCCGTGGTTACGAGATTTTTAACAGCTAAAACCGCTTGGACCATTCTATTTATAGCGTAAGATTTAAGGTTTACAGACTGAGAATGAAATGCAGAGCCAGAGGCGAAATTTGAAAAGTGCCAGTAATTCCTAAACTGTGTTACATTGCCATTCCAAATACAAACATAAGCATTTTGTATGGTTTATAATTTTGAATTAATGTATACTTATGGAAATATTTGACAAAAATGTTCAAAATTACCTCCCTTGCATATGTATAAAGAGTAAAATAATATTTCTAAAATATTTTCTTCTTGAAGCCTAATCTTGAAATCCGGCATGGTGAATCAACTTATGTGAAGTGTAATTACAAGTGTGTGTAATTTGATGCTTTTCGTATGGCTAGAAAGTGGTGTTTTCATTCTCAGTTCGTAAACCTTAACCCTATTAACCATAAGATTCCATTTCCTATATTATCAATAGCAATGAACTCTGTGCTAAAAGTACACTAGATTTACCGTTATTAGTATTGACAAACCGTTTATGTAGGCCTAGTTATAAAGTCTCGCAACTATGGCCACATACGAGATTTTATAACAACACATACGATGCACTATTGTTTCACCAAAATTGCGCCACGGTTAACTGGATAAAAACATTCTCCATTTATCTGATTTTAATATCAAATAAATAACAACGACATCGCTGTATTGTCCACCCAAATTAACCCGGGACAACTTAATTTTCGTGTGCAAAGTCCGTTAGTTGAGTGCCTTAACCTTAACAAGTGGGGTCATTACATATGCAGATGTCTCGGGTTAATCTTACTAGACAATATAAATGACCATTCTGATATTTGGCTAGTATAATTACCCGGTCAAGGTCAGTAATTATCCTCCAAATAGTGTTCATAAATAAAACACTTATTAAATTCCCCTGCAAATAATCGAGTTCATAAGCAATAATTAGATAAAGCGGGAACTCACAATTTTAAAACTTAAATTTATATTGCTATAATAGACGAATAACGCAATGGTATTTTTGAGCATAGGATCTAATGTTGAAGGTATTCTTTTAAAGTTAGTCTGTGCCCGATTTTATAAACGCCGGCTAGAGTTAACCAAATGGCCAAGTATCTGTTTCGGTTATTTTTCGATTATTCACATCGGAAAATTTGAACAAATCAGTAAAATATTTTGTTTGTGCTAAACAGCGTTGATACAATCGGGCCTATGATTTGATTTCATGAGATGTAACGCCGTTTTAAACCGGTATGGCCATATTACAGTGGCTGGAGCACATAACCGTGGATTCCTGGGAAGTTCTTGCTTCATATATAGCTTATTCTTATCTGATGCTCTTTTATCAAACAAAAGTACCAGCATTCATGTACTGTTATGATTATCATCAGCGAATTTTAAATATTTCACACCATGATCACTTGGATAATGAAAAAGAATTGGACATAGACAAGCAAAATAGTATCATTTATGCTGTCTGTGATTGCCTGTTTCAAGTACGAATCTCCTGTCGGTGATCCCCCTACGTGCTGTTCGTGATTGCATAAATTTGTAGCTCACCAAACTTTGTTTGACTATAACGACATAACGGAATAGTTGATTGTCTTCACAAGCAATTAGTTGGTAGATAATATACTAGATATCCATTCTGTAATAAAATTTCTAACATTTGCTTCAGTGTTTTTCTGCTATTTGCATGGAAAGATGAATTTTATATGCAAATATGTGAAGTTTCGACTTTGTTAGTGAATCATTTTTTTGTTTGAGGACTCTCTGTGCTCATATTTGACATGTAGGTGCTCAAATGTATGGCAAGCCAAGGGCACTACAAATTATAGCTGAGAAACGCTTTTACACAAAAAAATATGGAAAAAGTATGACCTACCCAGTTCACGCGCTATTTATAGATGATACTGCCCAAAGGTTAGCAACTGCTGTAGTGATAGCCGGTAATAGGGTGTGAATCAAGTCACCTGTAAAGGTAATATTAGCCTACCTGGTACAGTAATAAATTATCTCCTTTATAACCTAGTGGGTGGGGTAGCCAGGATGGGAAGTTTTAAACCCTTTCTCAAACTTGACCTAGTTTTGACGTCCTTAATGATGGGTGTTGATAACGAAAAGATTTGGGTACAGACTGCATTGAAATATTGAGGCAAAAGGAGGAAATGCTGATGGTCACCACCCATACATTACTTATCTAAAACTTTCTTATGTCTGGTTAATGTTTGAGAAAGGGCTGACTTACAAGCACTTACTGGTGAAAATGAGCCTATTTAGTGCATCACATGGATTAGAAAGTTCAAAAGAGATAGTTGCATTAATGATCAATAGGATTTATAGGCACACTTGCTATTCAAATCAAGTGCAATCTTGATCATTTATTGATCAGTCTGAAGGCAAACCTGTAATTTTTGTACAGACTCAGTTTGCAATAGATGCTGATACAATTTACACTTTATCAGATAAATATCAGATCAGTTTTAATTTGATACTTTACTTGTATGGTCAGGATTTCTGTTTGAGTCTTTCAAATGTCAAAGAATTTTGTGCTAAAAATAGATTAAATTTACCGTTATGTTTTTTATAAACTGTCAGTGTTGTTATAAAATCTCGTTACTACGGCTTGAGTCAAGCCGTAGTTACGAGATTTTGTAACAACATCTACGAAATACAATTGTTTATCCGAAATTACGTCAGGGTTACCTGGAAAAAATCGGTCCCTATTGGACCAATCCAGTCGGACATTTCATCGTCAGGTAAACGATAAATTCCTTTCCTCATCAGATCATGTGACCTGTCACATTTCTCTCAGGTGAGGCTGACAGTGTGAAAACAAATCATTGGGTGATTACTGGGTAAATATGGGCGGGGGTAACTTTTGACCTTATGATAGTCCTAGACAATATAGTAGACATTCAGCGATGGAAAGTGCCAATTCATTCTAACTCATAACATGTTGGATTGGATATGTAACTAATGTTTATGACATGTATAAACAATTCTGTTTTATGTTATCAGCATCTTGTTCTTTTTTCTCAGTGTTGTCCAAAACCTTTGATATAAGAGATGTCAAAAACAGGTTTTGTTGGGGAAGGAGTCAATATTTAGTTAAAACTTTTGTCACAAAAAAATCCCTGTTTGATTATACATGTACGTACATTTAGTAGTCACTCAGTGTTTCTGGCCGGGTACAGGTATCTTATTTCTCCATCAACTTGAATGACTAGATCATATTGCATCATGGTTACAATGAAATAAAATGGCACATTGTCAAGAAGGCCTACTTCTCAACCTTGTTAGGTGTGGCATTGTTGTAAACAGAGCTTTTGGAATTCCTATGGCAATGTCTATTCACCTGCAAGCAATTCTATCATGCCACTAAAAATATGTCTTAACTTTGATATGGTGGTGTTTGCTCATGATCACTCTAGCATAGTAGTTCAATATATCAAAGCTTAATCAGTGATTTTGCATTGCAGCTCCTCATGCAACAATACTTTGATAAAACAGTTGACAGAAACTGTTATCTTTTTTATATTGATCAAAATATCTTTAATGACAGTACCCTGTAGCTGAAGTTAAAGTGTTGTGCTTAGTAGCATGCTTATACTCACCTAGCTAGATCTAAGCTGCGTTCGATTTAGGCCAGAAGTGGTCTTCTGGAAGAGGTAGAGCTAATTTGGTTCCCGCCTCTGATACACTTCGTTATATCTTTTCTACAACGTAGTATATCAGAGGCGGGTACCAGACTCTTCCAGAAGAGCTCTACAGGCCTAAATCGCACATGGCGCTAGACTCTACTATACCAAAAACTCGTTTCATTGATGTTGATGGTCACTGAAGCATGCTGTTACAAACTGCTGATAATGCAAAGTTATTTTTACAACGCCATGGATGAATTAATTCATAACTATTTTAAAGTACTATACTTGTATATTCCATTGGTATTTGATTCATAAATGTTCTGTATTTTGATGATACTGCTCCCAAATATCCATTACAAACCCACATTTTATTTTCTCCTTTTGCCTCCATACCTTCTGTGTGTAAATCCTTTCTTTATAGACACTAGGGGTTTAAATAACTCTTAGGACACCCGCGGCTAAAGGCAAAGTAAGGAGGAATTTTCTTAAATCTTTAAACCTCATGCAATATTTACAAAAAAAAGCAGGGGGGGGGGGGATACCCAAATAGAAGGTTAAAATCCCTGGCCCCCACCTCATAATGAAACCCCTGACTGACACCCATTTTGTCATTTGCAACAGCTTTTCCTTTGGAAGAGTATAAAATTTTGCAATTTGGGAAATGCATTCATAATCATAATGTCATATATATATTATGATTCTATTTTCAGGGTTATGTTCCATTATACCAGAGTTGGGAGAGTTTTTATACGCGGAATTTGTACCGCCGTGTCCGCGACTGTTGGAATCGTCCGATTACAAGCGTGGCCGGAGCCAGAATGGACATCATGGAGAGGGCGTCAGATGATCACGGGTGGAATTTTTAGTAAGATTACTTTGAAATAGTTTTAACTGTACATTTTGTAAGAACCCTCGAAATAGATGTATGTGTAAGATCAGGGGTCTCGTTTGCCAAAATTTGGGGCCGTTATTAGGCCCCATTCCCAATGGCAAAAAGTATATTTTTTTCCCAATTCTCTGGTGAAAATTCCCAATGAGGACCCAGAATGCCCCATATTAAGACCTCATCTTCATTTACAAACATTTTGAAGACAGTTTTAGAGTAGATTCTTAAACAAGAGTATGTACAAATGCATTTTACACCACTACAGTCTAATTTGAAGCTAAAACTGAGTGACAGTATGAATACAAAATTGTTTTATTTTTTCCCAATTTAGGTAAAAATGTCGCTATTTTTCCCAATTTCACTGGCCCCTGGCCCCAAACAAAAATTGGTAGCAAGACCCCTGAAGATTACGCAATTTAGATTGATGGTATAAACTAACAATAAAAAATTCAAGCTTTTATTTGTCAATATAAGATTTCTCAGCAAAAGTATTTCATGTAAACCAGTGAATTCTATGTTTCAATTTTTCAGTTTAACTGGGAAGAATCTAAATGTCCTCAACTTTGGCTCGTACAATTATCTGGGTTTTGCGGAGAACAAGGGTCCATGTCGCGATGCTGTCGAGATTGTCACCAATAAATATGGTATTAGTTCCGGGGCTAGCAGACAAGAATTAGGTAAGACTTCAACAATTTTCTCGTTAACCCATTTCTAGACGGAACAATTTTAGACTTGTGAAAATGTAAAGATTTACAGAGCTGTGTGCGATTTAGGCCGGTAGAGCTCTTCCAGAAGAGACTGGTTCCCGCCTCTGATACACTACGTAGTAGAAAAAATACTACGTAGTGTATCAGAGGGGGGAACCAGACTGCATCTTCTTCTTCCAGAAGACAACTTCTGGCCTAAATCGCACGCGGCTCAGATGACAACTTCAATTCAGATAAATTATTGTACTTTTCTTCAAAATACCTGTAACTGCAGCTTTTAATATGAAGAAAAGCAACAATACATTATAAAAAGCATCATTCGCATGTTACGGCACAGATAACATTGAAGGAAATAGAAAACTTAAGGCAGGGTTTTATGACTTAAAAGTTCATATAAATTATGTAATTTTTGACAAAGGGTAAACTCCCTACTCATGGGTTCTTTGGTTATCAGTGAGGTGCTATTCAACCCTTTCCCAAACAGCAACATTTCAGAATGATAGCTGCTACAAATGACAAAACAGGAGTAAATTGATATAGAATTTGTGTACATTTTAGAACATAAATTATTGAAAGAAAAGGAGAAGATATGTTGATTGTCAACATTTTCTTTTCCTTCAATGTTTTCTGGCCCACTCTCATTCAGGGACATCAAAACTGGATCTTGTTTGGGACAGGGTTAAGAATGTTACAATGTTGATGTTTGAGTGTTTTTCTGCACTCAAGTACTGTAAAAGGTAATCTTGGGTATTCTCACTTTCACAACTAATAACTATTTTAACCCTTTCCCAAACCTCAAAATTTTAGGGTGATCCACTTCAAAAACTGCCATAAATGACAAAATGGATGACATTAAAGATAGGATTTGTGTAAATTATGGCATAGAAAATATTGAGACAAAAGGAGAAACTGCTGGTTATCAGCAGTTTCTTCTTTTGTTTCAATGTTTTCTCAAGCCTTTTCCAGTAGGGACGTCAAAACCAGGTCTTGTTTGGGAAAGGGTTAAGGTAGTCCACCCCAAATGAGATTCGCACAACATCAGAATTATTCAGATGTGATCAAAAATATTCGGTGGTGGAACTCTCCACCACCAAATGTTTACGACCGCGCCAGATAGGTTGGGATACATAACGAAGCCGCTTGAAAAAAGTCAATGTTATATTAATCTCAAAATTGCCAAATTACGGGTATTCTATGTTAAGGTTAAAATTCATGCTTGGTAAGATCCCTCTTTTACTGATAGGCCATTGTGACCATTATCATATAAGACTGCAGCAATTTTCAGCAAGCAATGACTTAAGGTCCATGGAGCTAATGTCATAGTCCTTGCGCTTTGACCTCATGACCTCATGACCTTGACCTTGGAGTTTGACTTTATTGGTCTTAACCCTTTCCCAAACAACAAAATTTTAGGGTGATCCAATTTGAAAGCTGATGCAGACGACAAAATGAATGTTGATAAAGATAAGATTTGTGTATGATACAGCTCAGAAAATATTGAGACAAAAGGAGAAACTGCTGGTTATCAGCAGTTTCTTCTTTTGTTTCAATGTTTTCCAAAGCCTTTTCTATAAGGGACGTCAAAGCTAGGTCTTGTTTGGGAGAGGGTTAAAAGCTCTTTTTGGTTGAAATATGTAGTTTAGGCAAGCTTTGTTGTCCTTTGACTGATATTGAGAGCTATGTGGAGCATCAAATACAATACTGTTATTGAATTGAGAAAAAATGAACCTAGTCTTGATATAACACAATACAATGAGTGGTTTATGATCAATGAATAAGTAAGACAAAATGATAGAATCCATTATTGAAAGACTTTATGATATTAATGTCATGAAATGCAAATAAAATCTCGATTGGTTTTTTCTTTCTCTTGAGTCTCCAAATCAATAATGGCTGCTCATGAAAGAGAAAAAAGTGCTGTTTAAGGGTTTTCTTCCTAGCTTTGGAGAAATCAGAGCTCACCTTGACAGAAGTCGAAAAATTAGGAGACAAAATATCAAATTCAAATATCAAATTCAGCACAATTTCTAAAAGTGTAAAATACTTCTCGAGTTTAACCCTTTTCAAAATGACAATATTCAAGGTTAGTCCAATTTGGCTCTAACAAATTGCAGGCAATTTTGATATTATTGAAAACAAAATTTTAACAGTATGATTCAGAAAGTGATGGGAATTGATACAAAAAATGATTGTAGCATTTTCTTCTTTTCTTTTGGTGTCTTCATAAGTTTTCCTTATGAATGTCTTCAAAGCCAATAATGGTTTGGGAAAGGGTTAAAGTGTAAAATATTTCTCCAGTTTAATCCAAACATGACAATGATACTTCAGCAAACATTTTATACAACTTCGCTAAACATCCTTAAACTTTTCTATTTGTTTAACCAAACCCTAAACCCATTACCAAACAGCAAAATTTTAGGATAGTCCAATTTGACAGCTGCTGGAGATGAAAACAGGTGTTACAAATGAAAGAATTTGTGTAAAACTATGATAGCACTGCAAATATTTAGGCAAAAGTAGAAAATGCTGGTTATCAGCATTTTCTTCTTTTGCATCAATAATTCCCAAGCCTTCTCTATTAGGGACGTCAAAACCAGGTCTTGTTTGGGAAAGGATTAACTCTTTCCCAAACAAGACCTGGTTTTGATGTGCCTTATTGAATGGGCTTGGGAAAACATTGAGGCAAAAGAAGAAACTGCTGATAACCAGCAGTTTCTCCTTTTGTCTCAATATTTTCCATACTGTATCATACAAAGAAATCCATCTTTAACAACACATCTCTTGTCGTCAGCAGCAACTTAAAATTCGATCATCATTAAATGTTGTTGTTTGGGAAAGGGTTAAGCTGAACCCACATCCTTTCCTAGTTGAAAAGATCTAAATAGCTGAATATTATGCTATCAATAATGAAAATATGTGAGCTATAAAAGTATTTAGGTAAAGAGAAATGCTAGTTATCATTATACTTCTTCTTTATTCTCATGTAAATTAAGGACGTCTTTGGTAGGACATATTGTTTGGGAAAGGGTTTAGAATATGCTGTAGTATTCAAATAGTACTTTTAACACATAACACATTTTTCGTTATCATAAATGTATGCAATATCATGCAAATAAATCATAAGAAATACAATAGAAAATAAACATATTACTGGTTTCTTTCGAAAATGATGTAACCACAGCTATAATGAGCTGTAGTTACAGCTTCTTTGAATCACGTTGTATAATCACATGACTTAGAATTTCCGACAATTTTCAATATCTTTTTTAATACTTGACCAATTTGAATTCGGTTTGAAGCAGAGAAGGTGGGAAAATGCCAGGAATAACATGGATGTGTTGGATTTTTGAAAAATCAACTGATAAAAAAGTTATTGAAGATAAACCAAAATTTTGGTTTATCTTCAATAACTTTTTTATCAGTAGATTCTTTCAAAAATCAACCACGTCCATCTAATGCGTGACGTCTGTCCACCTTCTCTGCTTCAAACCGAATTCAAATTGGTCCAGTATTTACAAAATTATTGAAGATTTTCTGAAAAAATTGTATATCATGTGATTATCCACTGTGTGAATGTAGACAATGTTAGGAGCAGTACAGAGTCCCTGAGAAACTTCAAGAATGTATATGAAGTACAATGCATATAAAGTAAAATTGCAAGTCTTTATGTTTCAGAATCTAGTGCTTAAGAAATGCCCTCATCCTCATTTTCTTCTCTTGTTTCAATGTTTCATGGAACTATTTCCAATAAAGGAACATGAAAAACAGGACTGGTATTGTTTGGGAAAGGAACAATCATGAGCTATTTTTACACCAAGTTGATAAACCCTTTCCCAAACAATCTTGTTTTGACTCCCCTATCCCCCTAATCCGAGTCTTCTCTGATGTAAATACGCTCTTTGATATTTTGATTTTTCGCTATGTACATCAGAGAGCGTTGCTATTTGAAAAAATCAAGAAGTTCGCAACAAATTGTTGCGCATCGTTCACCGTCCGATCTTAAACGCTATCGTTAAAACCCCTGATGATATCATCTTAAACGCTATCGTTAAAACCCCTGATGATATCGATAAATGAACCATTTATTGTTATGGCTGCTGAAAAAATTACGACCAAAAAGTATTTCTAAAAGGTTAATAGGCAATGTTTTGCAACAACCCTCACCTGAGCAGCCTTTGTTTACCTTGACCTTCCATTCAAACCCAAAGGTTATACTCATCCAGCAGGCCGATTTGAAATGAAATTTTTGGTCAGGTATGACAAAAAATCATTTATTGATCTATACCCTACAGTGTTTTACCGAGTGATTCGATATGATACACAAAAACAAAGCTTTAAGTTACTTGTAGCGTTACCGAACTTTCTGCTGTTTTCAAAGAGCAATGCTCTCTGATGTAAATAGCGAAAAATCAAAATATCAAAGAGCGTATTTACATCAGAGAAGACTCGGATTACTATCCCCCCTCCCCATGCCAAACATTTAGACGAACAAATAATCAAATAACAATCAGCATTTTCTCTTTTTGCCTTAATATTTTATTTGCTACAATGTACACCAATTCTATCTTTCTCAACACTCATATTGTTGTTGGAAGCAGTTTTCCTATTGAAGCACTTCATCTTTAGTTGTTTTGAAAAAGGATTGATAAAAGAAATTTTGTTATCAGGAAGAGGGTTAAATGATGATATTGCAAATGCATTATAGTTTGGCACAGTGGGATCAGAGAGCAATATGTTGTATGATGATACCATCAGTCTATAGGGACTATTTTGTGCCCAGATAATACATAAAACATGAGCGAATTAATTTCTAATATTCTAGCAAACATGCACACACAAAATAATAGCGCCATTATAAACATTATTTCTCAAAACATGTAAGGTCAAAGAGTATGTCGAGTACAAAATGCAGACTAGATTAGAAATCCTCACAGAAATAGAAGAAAATGCTGATTATCAGCATTTTCCTCTTTTCCTGAAAGGCTTTCTAAGCCCAGATCTAGTCAGGCCTTTTCAAAAGAAGCCACTGTCTAGGAATATGTTAACCCATTACCAGATGACAAAATTTTGGACTTTTTTCCAAGTTGAAAAGTGCTGCAGACAACAATTTCAAGTTGATGAAATTTTTTAGAAATATTTCAATTTTTGGTCAGAAAGCATTGTGGAAAATGATGAAATTGCTTATCACAAGCAATTTCTTTATTTTCCGTGATGTTTTCCCAAGCCTTTTCTTATTAGGGAGTCAAAAAGCGTCACTGAGCAGTAATTGGTTAATGTGCATTAGGAAGTAGGGCAAGACAAGTGAATGTGCCCACAAGATAGATAGTATTTACAAATAGCTTTGCACAAAACATCTCAACTTAAACTTGAAACTCTTTATTCAAGTTTGAAACCAAACAGTTATTGTTACAGAGGAACATAATTAATTCCTTCTCTTTTATTCATCAGGTACTCTAGACGTACATAAAGAATTAGATGACCTCGTAGCAGAGTTTTTAGGCACGGAAGCAGCCATGACAGTACCTATGGGGTTTGCCACCAATTCCATGAACATGCCTTGTCTAGTAAATAAGGTAGGGAAATAGCTTTTTGATCAAATGGTGTTGTTTCTTCATTCCTTTTCCAAATTAACCCATAACCACACATAGAAAATTGCTGGTGGAAAATGAAGAAATTGATTGTGACAAGCAATTTCTTCCTTTCTCGTAAAATTTTGTACCCAGAAAGGCCAAAAATGTTCAATTTCATAAATATGATTTTTTTGTCTGCAAGATCTTTGAATTCAGACCAGTCTAAAATTTTGCTGTCTGATACGAAAACCTGAAATCAGATGTCTCTAAAAATGAAATGTATACAACTTATGACATAGAAAACCTCAAGGGAAAAGAAGAAAATACTGATCCTCTGAATTTCCTCCTTTTCTCTCATTGGTTTCTAAACCTTTGCTAGAAAAATAAAAAAAAGCTGGAACTTGTATGGTGTGAAAATGTATGAGGATATATAAGAAAATCAATATTGGTAAATAAACAACATTTTAATTCTTTTCAAACTTATTTTCAAAAGTTGAAAGGATCATGAATACTCCAGTTTGAAAAGAAAATGTACTCTAAATGTGATGAAAACCTGGCCACATATTTGCATCATCTGCAATTTGATCTCTCATGGCCTTGATATTGTGAAATTTTGTACTGTTTTGGTAAATATTGTGGCTTCTCAATGAAAACTTTGTAACTGCTGCTTGTTTTAACCCTTACCCAAACGACAAAATTTAAGGGTTGTCCAATTTGAGAGCCGTCGCAAACAACAAAATGGTAGTGGATAAACACAGGATTTGTGGATATTTTAGTACAGAAAATATAGAGACAAAAGGAGAAACTGCTGGTTATCAGCAGTTTCTTCTTTTGTCTCAATGTTTTCCCAAGCCTATTTTCATAGGGACTTCAAAACCAGGTCTTGTTTGGGAAAGGGTTAAGATGCAGTTCAGAGGTTTTTATTGAAAAGTGGCGCTTATTCTCGTGTAAATCACCAGAGGTGCGTTCTTTAGAGCGAGATTTCTTGAGATATCTTGAGATTTCTTAAGATGTTTTAGGATAAAGCGTTCCTCGGAGCAAGACTTTTAAGGCGATCACTGGGAGCCGCCATTGCTCTGTACTTCTTTCTGAACACCTCGGCAAATTCTGTAGAATTTATATGGGAGAGAATTGACCGAGTTGTTCCAAATGCTCCATGATTCATAAACCGCGGATTTCCGAATGCTCCGCACTTCATACAAATGACGTCATGATGACGTCATTTGTATGAAGTATGGAACATTTGGAACACCTCGCTTATAATCTCGGTCTCAAAGACGCTGTATCAAAAACATCTTAAGAAATCTTAAAAAATCTCGCTCTAAAGAACGCGCCTCAGGAGAACTTTTCTGTGAGAAAATTATACTTGTAATGTCCTTTGGTGATATTGCGGCTTAACCCTTTCCCAAAATGACAAAATGTTAGGGTGATTCAATTAAAAAACTGCCACAAATGACAAAATGGAAGTTATTAAAGATAGGATTTGTGTAAAATATGGCATAGAAAATATTGAGACAAAAGGAGAAACTGCTGGTTATCAGCAGTTTCTTCTTTTGTTTCAATGTTTTCCCAAGCCTTTTCTAATAGGGACGTCAAAACCAGGTCTTGTTTGGGAAAGGGTTAAAGGGGACGTTTGGGTGGTGGTGGCTGAGCTCATCCATAACAGGACAAATTTAATATAACTCATTTTGTCAGGTGGCAAAATTTTAGACTTGTCCAACTTCAAAGATGTTGCAGATGCAGGGCCTTCTCTGGCCCAAATTTTCTTTTCGCCAAATTTCGCTTTCGCCAAATTGAAAAAAATGGAGCCAAATTTGGCTTTCATGAGCCAAATTTGGAGCCGTTTTAACTCAAGCTTATCTTTATTTGACTGGACTAATGCATAAAGAGAGATAAGCTTTAATAACACAATGTTACTACTTTTATTAAAACAATAAACAGTCATAATAATACATATTGATAGCATATTTAGTTTACATATTCAATTTGCTGTAGTTATGGCCTTTTCACTCTTGCTGTTGGCAGTCTATCGGCATTCTGCATGTCTGCGCCCTGCTTCTGCAGTAAAGTGGTGAGAAGATGGTCTGAAAAATAAAAGCAATGAAGTTATGTTTCTATTCTAAAGCAAATGTGCAAATCATTGATTTTGGGTCGTATGATAGCAAATCTTTGACAAATTCCAAGATTCTTTTAATGTCCGGATTTGGTTGAAGTTTTTTGACATTAGGCAAGGAGACCAAGAAAAATCTTTTTCTAATTCACGTTTGGATTAAAGACGACAGACTAGCCAGCATCGCAACTTGAATACATTGGCCTTGCCATGCTGATTATTCTTCATTGCGAATGTCCGTTTGAAAATACAAACTCGTTCTTTTATTCGTCCTAAAAGCATCCGACGTTAAGTTGGCGAGTAATCATGACCAATTAAAGTTGTTTTGGAATCTATCGATCTCAATTAATTGCTGCTGTATATAACAAACACGATAATAGCCTTACCTAACCGCCGATTCCTGGCTAAGTGTCATAAAATAGCTGTAATTTGCGATGATTTTACATTAATCCCTTTGTTTATTTCAAACTGTCAAAATTCACGCGACCTTCACCTCAATTGATTGGTTACCCGCTTCTCAATAAACTACACATGTTACCGTTATCGGAAATCGGGACCAGTCTACTCGCTTGGCACAGGTAAAAATCGATAATCGCCATATAGAGTAATTTCCAACTTTCTTATCGCCAGATTCTGGAGTTTTCGCCAAATTGTATTTTTTATCGCCATTTTCATTTTATTTTCGCATTTGGCGACGTTGGCGACCGCCAGCGAAGGCCCTGAGATGACAATTTCAAGTGCTTGAAATTTTACAAATGCTGGTCCTTTTGTGTAGATTTTTCACAAAGTTTTCTTACATTAATGTTTGTCTTTTTGCATAAAATTCTTCTCCAAATAATCTCTAATTTTCTAAACTTGGGAAACATAGAGGATGAAGAAATAAAAAAGAAAAAACATATGCTGATAAGCAGCATCTTTTCTTTTCTCTGTTTTCTTTATTCTAAAGCTTACAAATTTCCTATTTTGAGGGTCATTTATTTGTCAATTAATCAGTTTGAACATGCCTTTAGTTTTGCTTTGGAAAAGGTTAAGATATTTATATAGAAGTAATTTATACAGTTGGTTGCGCTTATAGATGTAGATTTGTATCAGAATTTGTAATATCCTACATTAGAGGACATTAACAACTTCAAGCATTGAAAGGTCTTGTTCAAATTTTATTGAATAAATAAATAAATCATGGCATATGTTAATAAAGCTTTCTACATAAGACTTGATCATATACGCGCAATTTTGCTGCCTAGTCACTGCGGTAGCATGTCCAAAAGAATATTATCTTTTGGATGTAAGGTTTATGAGGTGTTACGTGTGCCAAAGCCTTGATTACTTGAGCCAATAATTGGGGGCAAATTTTAGACTTACCTAAAGTCAAAGATGTTGCAGACAGCAATTTCAAGTGAATGAAATTTAAATATCTATGGTCTTTTTGGGTAGAAAACATTGTGAGAAAAGAAGAAATTGCTTGTCACAAGCAATTTCTGCATTTACTGCAATATTTTAATGTCAACAACAAAATTTATGTAGATAGACTAAGTAATTTTGTGCATAAGAGTACAGAAAATGTTTGGGAAAAATGTGAAAATGCTGTCTGATTATCAACTTTACTTCTTTTGCCTCATTGTTTTCCAAAGTAATGGATGTCAACACCAGGTCTTTTTTGGGAAAGGGTCAGTTTCTTCATTTGAAATAGTTTGATGACTATAGCAAGCAAAAACAGAAATGGTGTAAGTTTGTATAAACCAAATTTTAATGGTAAGCTCTCATGCCTGTCAATATTTGATAAATTATGACAAGTTATTTTTGCCCCATACTGTGAAAGCTTATTTATTTTTATGTTTTGTAAAACTGTCATTCATAAAAGTATGTGACAACAGCAGGAAGAATGAAAAGAGAAAAATTGATTGTGTGCTGGTATAAAGTAGATATTTTGTTACATTTGTGCCCAATCCTTTACCAATTGATCAATTTGTTGACTTATTCAAATTGATGAAAAATAAAATACATGGAATTTGGAATTTTTTGATTTTTTTTTTTTATTTCATTTTAGCGTTAAATAATAAGCAAAATGTTTTCAGCTTAAACTTGTTTCTTTTAGGATTGAACTTGAATGGCACAATAAGACCCTATTGTCATCACTTTCTTTTTTGCCTTCATTATTTTCCCAAACTTTCCATGTAGAGGCATCAAATCCAGATTTTGTCTTTGAAAGGGTTCATCAATTTTTAACAAGTATTTTCCAGCGTGACAAGTGTCATTTTTGTGCATTATTGAGCGTTTCAAATACCTGACACTGCACTCATGCTTCATTAATCATAGTGCAATAAGGCTGGGGGGCAAAACTCGTTTTAAAATACAAATCTAAAATTACATCTGAAATGTCTGCATCTACCCATTCACAAAAAATATGATAGTCAACCCATTCCCACACTGTGCAGCCTTTTGGGGTCTGTCAAGAAGAATTCTTGAGAAAACATTGTAACAAGCCTTTCTTATGGTGATGTTAAAACAAGGTATTTTTTGGGGGAAAGGGTTGAAAACAATCTAAAATTGCACCTTAGATCTGCATCTACCCATAAAAAAATCGCTGTAAAATGATAACTTTTTAAATATTTTGAGGTGAAAAAAGGATATAATACTGGAAATCAGCATGTTCTTATTTTCTCCAAATCTGCCTTTTCTCAAATTTCCCTACCCCTTTCCTCTTATGTTGTGACCAGACCTTAATAAAATTTTGTATTTGCTTATGACTCTCTGTATTTCATTTAATATTTAGTGTGAATCATTTGTCAATTTTGATTGGTCAATTTTGTTGATTGGGAAAGTTTTTAAGGGGGAATGCTCCAGTTTTTCGGAACACTCGGTCATTACTGTAGTAAATTAAATGTTTCGTACCAATATGTTTCGCTACCATAATTTCAATAATATAACACATCTTTACAATTTACCATTTTCGACGATAAAAGTGTATTTATTGTGCGAAACTGATTTCCTCAAGATGAAAATCGATTATTTAGAGCAAGACTGTCGTAAGTGTGTATGCAGTTACCACTGTTTAGCGTCATTTTATCAATGTGTAGCTGATAAAAATTCCTGTAACTCACTAATAAGTGCGCTTACCTATACATTTCCTTTTTGAATTAACATGTTGCTTAATGCAATGAGGGAGTTTTATCAAATTCTATTATGTAGAACTTGAAATATTTCCAAAAATATGCAAATTTTTACATAAAACACTCCAGCTTCGTTGATCAAACCGAACACGTGAGCATGCTGTTTTATACATTTACGCGTTTATAATAGCACATATTTTGGGTTTTCTGTTCTTATTAAATGTAAGACGTTACTTTAAATCCGTTTTTGGGACTAAACGATGAATATACAACATTTTATTAGCATTTTAGTGACCTTGGACAGGTGCAAGAAATTGTGCATTTTTTCGATGTAGGGGTATGTGATACGAATGCCTATAAAATTCAAACAAGATCGCTGACCCTCCATTTTTATTTTATTTTTCAATTGGTAATAACATGTAATTTCAACATACAAAATATAAATAAATTCTATTACTGGGAAAAAAATTAGGAAACTGGAGCATTCCCCCTTAAAGGGACATTTCATTCCAGTTTCAATTTCTTAAAGTATGTCTTGATGCCAAGATTGGTTATTCTAATGAGTATAAATACTATTAGTTTTTTTAAGTTGTTGCCAATAAGCGAGAAACACACGTTTAAAGTTGAGATATAATTGATAAATTGCATATAAATCCGAACTGTTGTCCACAACAATTTGTTAAATTTTAACACAAAAATATAAACTTCTCGTAAACGGCGCAATATTTTGGCTTGAAATTTTCAGAATTCTCATAAGGAAATATGCTCTTTCAGATAAAAATAAAAGTTAAATTTATGACAAAAAATTCTGAAATGTCACTTTAAAGGGCGACGGTAACAGATGGTCTAATTGCAAAAAATGATTTTTTTTTAAAAAATATGCAAAACTTTTGTGTTGACCACCTCGGGATGGTTAATAATATGCGATTCAGACAGAGAATGAGCCGAAATTACAAGACAGATAGCTGAATTTAGGGAGAATCCAAGCCTAAATTCAACCCCATCACTGATGGGGTTAGAATTATTTTCAAATTGTTGCGCATGCGCATACAGCGCGGACCATGATTCAAACGAGATTCATACTTAAATTTCAATATGACGTCATCATGTATGTTGTGACGTCATTTAAGAAAGTCGCATGTCCTACTGTTTTGACCTACTTTCGACATCGCTTCATGAATTTGATATCAAATTGCGAAAAAATGAGTCGTTGCTTCAATAGTTTCTCGTAATCATTTAATCAGGTCATATAAAGCTTAAAAAGTGTACATTTCGTTTGTATTTGACAATTTTTGGGTCCAAATCTGGGAAATAGTAGCTTTAATTTCAATTCTATGCAGTTTTGATCATTTTGCACTAAATTCCAATTCTATGCAGTTTTGATTGTTTTGCACTAATGCATTGCCTGTTGTTGCTATGAGAACTGATTATGACCAATATTGTTACAAATACAATAAAGATCCTCAGACATGAAGTATTCTTGTGGAAGAAATAAGATAAAGTCTGTAGATATGAATACAAATGATTCCCTTGGTAACGGAATTGGACTCCATCCATTTTACTTGAAACACAGAAAATTCTTCTTGTAGATGTAAAAATGTGTATTAGCCCTTTCCCAAACAAGACCTGGTGTTGAGGTCCCTAATAGTATTTTATACTTGGAAAATATTGAGGCAAAAGAAGAAAATGCTGATTATCAGCATTTTCTCCTTTTGTCTCCATATTTTCTGTGCTCTATCATACACAAATCCAATCTTAATCAAAATTCATTTCGTCAGCTGCAGCAGCTCTTACATTTGAATTCCTATTTTAAGCAGTTTGTGAAAGGGTTAGACAAATTTAACTTTGTTTCTGACAACCAAATTTATCACAGGTTTCTTGTTAATAATGTTTATTGGTAGACAGACATCAAATTCAACACAATTCTGGAAATTTGGGAATTCTTTCTCTCTGGAAACCTCGTGAAACATTTCTTCAAAATAATGCTTTTTATTTCGGCAACCTTTGAACATGGCTTGCACTAATTTTAATCCTTTGATAAATGTATGCAATATCATGCTGCTCCACTGAAAAAAAGAGGCATAATTTAACCATTTCCACCTAATGACGATTTTTGAAGCCCCTCAAGATAAAGGCTTTAGAAAACATGGTGGAAAAATGAAGTAATTGCTTTTGACAAGCAGTCCCTTCATTTCTCACTGTGTTTTTTTCCATTTTGACAAGCAATTTCTTCATTTCTCAATGTGTTTTTCCCAGAAAAAAAAGTTAAACTTATTCAATTGAAATTGTCGTCTGCAACATCTTTGAATTTGACCAAGTGTACAATTTTGCCATCTGGTATTGGGTAAAAAAACCCATGTTTATTGTGGCTTTGGCACTCTCTTTTCATTAGCCGCGGCCTTACTGTAGTTGGTAGCGCATCGCCTCTCATTTGAGAGGTCCCGGGTTCAATACCCGGCCGTGGCAAATACCCTTTCTGACAAAATTATCACCTACCAATGGGTTTGAAATCATTAACCCCAGTGGGGGAGCAGCTGGAGACTCGGTAAGGGTTATGTAGTAGTACTGGTTTGAGAAAGAACAGGAATCCATGGGTAGGTGCTCCAGCCAGTTGAAAACAGTGTTAAAGTGACATTTCACAATTATTTTTACATAAATTTAACTTTAATTCTATCTGAAAGAGCATGTTTTCTTATGAAAGTTCTGAAAATTTCAGGCCTAAATATTGAACCGTTTACGAGAAATATACATTTTTGTGCTAGAATTAAACAAATTGTTGTGGACAACAGTTAAGATTTATATAGAATATGTCGTTTCTGTCTCAACTTAAAAGGCGTGTTTTTCGCTTATAAATAACAACTTCAAAAAACTGATAGCATTTCTTTGCATTAGAATAAACGATTTTTGCATCAAGACAAACTTTTAAAAAATGAAATAAATGTGAAATGTCACTTTAAACCCCAATAAACTCAAACTCTCTCTTTTCATATCTTTAATTCTTAGCTTGTTCTTAGAAGAATATTCATCAAAAAATTATATTTCAGGATTGCTTTAGACAAGCTGCAATGAGCTAAGAAAGTTCTTAGTCATTGTTTTTATGGAAGAGAATATAAACTTGAAATAAAAACATAATAAAATAAATAAACTAAATTTTATTTTTTCATTTCAGGGTTGTCTAATTCTAAGTGATGAACTGAACCACGCCTCTCTGGTACTCGGCAGCAGGTTGTCAGGGGCAACGATCAGAACTTACAAACATAACAGTAAGTTTGCATTTTCCTACATTGTTTTATTAACCCTTTCCCAAACAAGACCAGGTTTTGACGTCCTTATTAGAAACGTCTTGGGAAAACATTGAGACAAAAAAAGAAAATGCTTATACTCATTTTCTCCTTTTGCCGCAATATTTTCTGTTTACGAATCCAATCATCATCAACATCTATTTTATCCTGCAGGAGCCTTTAACCCTTTCCCAAACAAGACATGGATTTGACGTCCCTAATAGAACAGGCTTGGGAAAAATTGAGGCAAATGAAGAAACTGCTGATAACTAGCAGTTTCTCCTTTTGCCTCAATATTTTCTTGGCTGTATCACACACAATTTCAATCTTTATTAACATCCATTTTATCATTTATGGCAGTTTTTGAAGTGGATCACCCTAAAATTTTGCCCTTTGGAAAAGGGTTAAAGTGCACCACTCTAAAATTTTGGTGTTTGGGATAGCTTGAAGCTATGCAACATTTGTCTGTCTGTCTTCCACAAAGATATCTTCAGTAAGGACTAAGTCTGAACATTGCCTACTCAGTGTTCTGCCAAGGATTTTGATAGGATGAGACAAATGTCTCACTGACCCTAAAAAGTTTGAGACATTTCTGAAAATAAGGGGACATTCATAAAATTAACATCTATGGAATAGAAAAAAAGATATAAAATGAATTACCTAGAATTTACTAAAGCTAGTTAATGAGCAAGACAGTGGTAGTTGATGAGCATCGAATTGTCCCTGAGCATATATCCTGTTACACCTTTACCAGAGCTAGTCATTACTGTGGCTCCCTAAACCCATTACAATGAATGTGTTAATCTTCGTATTTTCATGCCATAAAACATTTTTCCATATCATATTCTAACCAAGAATACTCCCGTAACCATTTCTCTTGAAAATGTCGGATGGGGGCAGTTTACCGTGTTTCGGTAGCTCTATTGGGGGCCGCCGTATCGGTAGATGTAGAGGGTTCAGGCTTAGTTACGGCGTGATCGGCGATTGAGGAATCAGTCCTTCCTTTTCCGAAATAACTTAGAATTGTTCGGGGCTTTTTAGCGGAAGTTTCTGACATTTTGTTTACGCAAATGCAGTCGACGGAAAGAGGAAGTATGACTAGATTTTTCTCGATAATCAATTGGCCAGATATCGCGCACCTGATGGTCCGGCAACCAATCATAATCGAGTAAAATATAACGGTGTCGCCGTGAAAATCACTTTCGATCATAAAATTCACTCGATTGCCCCTCGTAAATTACGATTTTTTACTGTGCGACAGAAATCGCTATGGACATAATTTTTTGGCGACATTTTCAATTTTTTTGCGAGAAAATCGCAAATACGCGGCCTTGGCAGAACACTGCCTACTTTTCCTTTATATGTAAGGTCAAGTGGACCAGTGTATCAAATTGTAGATCCCTGGAGACTAAATTACTAATCAATCAGGTATAAGATATCATTAATTTGTGGCTGTCCATTTGTCTGTCTTCTACAGATTTATCTTCAGTCTATAAGAACTAAATCTAAACATTACCTACTTTCCCTATATAAGGTCATGCGGACCAGTGTATCAAATTGTTGGTCCCTAGAGACTAATTTCTAATCAAATTTCAGGTATAAGATATCATTTATTTGTGGCTGTCCATTTGTTTGTCTTCTACAGACCTATTTTCAGTTGGGACTAAATCTAAACATTACCTACTTTTCCTATATAAGGTCATGCGGACCAGTGTATCAAATTGTTAATCCCGGAGACTAAATTACTAATCAAATTTCAGGTGTAAAATATCAATAATTTGTGGTTGTCCATCTGTCTATCTTCTACAGACTTATCTTCAGTCTACAAGAACTAAATCTAAATATTACATACTTTCCCTATATAAGGTCATGCGGACCAGTGTATCAAGTTGTCGGTCCCTAGAGACTAAATTACTAATCAAATTTCAGGTGTAAAGATATCATAAATTTGTGGCTGTCCATTTGCCTGTCTTCTACAGACTTATTTCCAGTAAGGACTAAATCTAAACATTACCTACTTTCCCTATATAAGGTCAAGCCACCAGTGTATCAAATTGTTGGTCCCTAGAAACTAAATTACTAATCAAATTTCAGGTATAAGATATCATTTTACCTACAGGCAAAATAACTGTATGAGGTTATTGTCCTTAGATGCCCTTTATGAACAGGACTTTATAAGGGCATTTGATATTTTTCCTATGTAACCACTCTTTCCTTTCACCTACTTAACCCTTTCCCAAACAAGACCTGGTTTTGAGGTCCCTAATAGAAAAGGCTTGGGAAAACATTGAAACAAAAGAAGAAACTGCTGATAACCAGCAGTTTCTCCTTTTGTCTCAATATTTTCTATGCTATATTTTACACAAATCCTATCTTTAATTACATCCATTTTGTCATTTGTAGCTGTTTTTGAAGTGGATTAAATGTTGCTGTTTGGGAAACAGTTAAGTCTTTTCTGCTGCAGTCATAATCTGTCTGCCATCTGTCTGTCTGTTTGCTTGCTTATTTTTGTCTTCAATTACATTCTGGCCATCTTAAAACATGCCATAATGTATTGTTATGGTATTTTCTTTTACAATTGGATCCTAAAATGGGATCTTGAATCATCTGCCCTTGATTCATGTCCATTTTAGCTTGCTTGCACATTGCTGTGAAGCTCTTTTCTCTCAATGATTTGTGTACCTGTTACCCGAAAGAAAGTTTCATCATCAAAGTAAATGAATTTGTCTCCTGAAAAACTCGTGTTCTGACCTGCGTGAAATTTGTCCTCCAGGAAAGCGTCACCAATTTGTAAACAAATACTTCTGGATTGATTTTCAGTTCTTGTCATTAATTCTCTATTGGGGTCAAAGGTCAATCTGGTCAAATTACTTTATGGAAATGACCTTCAATCTAACATAAGCTTAACCCTTCTTGAAACATTCTTAACTTTGAACTAGGTTTAACCAGAAAGCTTTATAAAACATTGATGAAAAAGAAGATGCTGGTTACAAGCAATTTTTTCGTTTTCATCAGTATTTTTGTGTTATATTACGTTCTTGTTGCCTTATACAATAGCTTGCAAGCAGAACTTGTCTGAAATTTTGGTATCAATAATGAGGTAAACAGAGATAGAAGATAAATAAAATAATCTTTTGAAATATTGTGAGACAGAATTTTTTTTTTTGATACAAGTAATTTTTTTGCCCTTTAAATTAAATTTTTCAGCACTTCAAGAAAAGACTTTGCAGTAAGCTAATTTACCAATTCCAAGCTGTTATTGGCTTGGTTGCCTAGTAAAGGGATAATTATGCACGCAGTAGAGATGTCTTACTGTGCTTGACAGGAATCAAATACCGTTTTCTGGTCCGTTTTGTTTTCCGTGGCAATCTATCATGATTAGTTTTCCTGGTGGAGCTGGCCAGCGGAAGAGATTGGCGGGATTCGTCTCGGAAACGGACAAAAATTACCCTAGAAAAAACAGAAATCAGTGTAGTGTCCCGACTATGCAATAAATCACCTGTCTGATTATACCAGTCCTTTATTTCTTTCTGTGTTGAATCTTTTCTGAAACAATTATAACTTATAATAAAATTAAGACTCTGAACTTTGAACAAAATATTTAGGGAAAAGGTTGGTTATCTATTACTTTTCTATTATGTGCTATTTAAAACTATTACTTCAAACCTAGAATTTTTATTGATAGTTTTTCGTCATAAAATTTTTGCCTTGTCTGTGTCTAATTGGTTCGCTCTATGAATTAATAATGTCTGCAAAATCTCTAAAATTGACTTTTGAGTAGATAGTGAAAGGGCTTTCGTGTTCCATATGATATTCCTATAATGCCAAGGTCATCTTCGGCAGATCCAGGATTTCTGCCATGGGGTTACAAACATACAAAAATAATAAGCCATTAAGGGGGTTCATTTTCCTATTATTACACAATTTTCACGGCATTTCTGCATGAAAATGGAATAATCAGGGTCAAGGGGGTTGGAGGGGGGGGGGGGGTTGAAACACCCAAGCCCCTTTGGATTCATTACTGGTCACAGTCAAGGTGAATTATCAAACTAAAGTTGTTTGTTTGAAATAATGCCATTTTGGGGATAGTTTCAATATCATCCATTTTGTCCAGATGTAAATCATACCATAATGTCTAAAACATTGCAAGAAAACCTTAAAAGGATAGAGAGTGGGATAGATGAATTCCAATATTTTGTCTTGTCCGTAGCGAAGCTTAGTATCATGATCAATATTTGTTGGTTAAGATTGTCGGACAAATCTGCGTGTGACAGCCGCATCTCTAGAGGACTTTATAATAATAACATTACCAGTCAACCAAATCATCGTAAATACATTTTGGCAAACCAAGGTTTCTGCCTTCACTTTGTTCCGTACCATTATAAATAACAAAGTAGATGTAGAAACCTTGCCTCGGGCGTCGGCGTTGGCGTTGGCGTCGGCGTTGGCGTCGGCGTTGCAACAGAGGTTAAAGTTATTTCAAACATCAATAACTTCCATACTATCAAAGGGATTCAACCCAAACTTGGAATACTTATTCACCATCACACCCTCTACCTTACTACCAGGGCCCTTGACCCTGTCTCCACTATATTTGGAGTTATGCCCCCTTTATACTAAGCAACTTAGAAAGTCGAGCGCGCTGTCTTCGGACAGCTCTTGTTTATCAACATAATTTTTATAGTTTGTTGTATGTTTCAACTTTCAAATTGAACAGTCCAAATTTCTGTTGTTTGAGAATGGGTTAAAAGAGTATTGGTGTATGATTATGAGTACACTGTAACCAGACTGTGAGAGACTGTGAACCTGAAGCTCACTGGAGAAGTTTATTAAATCAGTGTAACAAGTTGTCCAAATCAGTGTGAATACTATTGATCATTAATTACGGTTTTATTGCTATGTCTGTGGGAAAATCCTAGTTGTAATGGGCGGTTCACTGGTAATATTCTTATAAGCATCATATTCCAATTAACGCCCACTTCTCGAATCTATTTCAAGCAAAGCTTCAGCAAAATGGTGTCGGCAAAATAGTGTGATTCTGATTAATGTATAATCCCCTAATTTGTTTACAAATTCAAAGAAAGAGACTTTTCCAAAAAGAAAAACTTCCTGTCCCAGACTATGTTTCCAAAGATGTAATTTTATCCCATAAGGCCATGGAAACGGCCTGGTTATTTAATTGAACAATTAAAGTTCTAAACTTTTCTAGATTCAGATTATAAAAGATGGTGAAAGATTCACTTTCTTTCTTGAAATTTGAACAAAATTGTATAAAAATAATTGAACCACAAGTTCTAGATTTTTGCTCACTTACATTTTACTATTCTATTTCTCCCCTTTCAGATATGGAGGATTTAGAAAAGAAATTAAAAGATGCAGTTGTACAAGGTCAACTGAGAACGCGGCGACCTTGGAAGAAAATTCTCATTGTTGTAGAAGGGGTATATAGGTAAGTTACAGTAACCCATTACCAGAAAGTGACTCTTTTTGACTCCCTACAAAAGATGCCGTTGGAAAATATTGTGGAAAATGAAGAAATTGCTTGTGACAAGCAATTTCTTCATTTCCCACAACGTTTTCTAAACAAAAAAATCAAAAATGTAAAATTTCTTTCACATAGAAATCGTCATCTGCAATATCTTTGAATTTTGGCAAGTCTTAAATTTTGCTGTTTGGTAATTGGTTAATTATCATCAGGGTTCTCCACAGATTAATTTGAAATTTGTAGAGGAAAACCCATCAGTAAACCAGCTGATAAAAAAGTTATTGATGACCAACCAAATTTTTGGTTGGTCATCAATAACTTCTTTATTAGTTGATTTTTGAGAGACTGTATTCAAAAAATCCTTGGCATTTTTCCACCTTCTCAACTTCAAACCTTTATCAAATCAGTGATATATATCTTTTAACAGAAGTATTGAAAATATCGAAAATATGGTGTCACATGATTCCATGCTGTGTCAAAGTCAAGTGGTTGAACATAAATGTCATTGTCTGCCACATTTAAGCAGGACTTATTCGAAAAAGTGTTCTGATGAATTAATCAAGATATAAAGGATGCAATACTTGATCAATAAGAATCTGCAGGAAACGTTGTAATAGAGACTAGACATTTTAACCCTTTCCCAAACAAGAATAAGCCTTGGTATCTCTTATCCAAAAGGATTTGAAAAAAGCATTAAGAGAAAAGAAGAAAATGCTGGAAATCGGCATTTTCTCCTTTTCTCTTAATGCTTTCCATGCTAAAGATAATAAGATTACAAATTTTCTACAATAAAGTACACATATGTTGTTTGCAATTCCTCCGAAATTTGAGCAGTCTAAAATATCACCATTTAGGAAAGGTTTAAGCATTAAAAATCCACCTCAATTTCTCTGAATGAAAGTTTCTCAAGAATGTTCTGACATAACGGTAATCACTTGATCAATCAAAAATACAAAATAAAACATCAATCAAGATATTATCACCAAATCAATCAAAACTTGCAAGAACTGCATTAACCCTTTCCCAAACAAGACCTGGTTTTGATGTCCCTATTAGAAAAGGCTTGGGAAAACATTGAAACAAAAGAAGAAACTGCTGATAACCAGCAGTTTCTTCTTTTGTCTCAATATTTTCTGTGCCATATTTCACACAAATTTTGTCTTTAATAACATCCATTTTGTCATTTCTGGCAGTCTTTGAAGTGGACTACCCTAAAATTTTGTCGTTTGGGAATGGGTTAAGTTTACTCTTTTCTATACAAGATCTTGTTTTTGGGGTCCCTTGCAAAAGTTGATTGGGGAAAAATTGAGACAATAGAAGAAAATGCTGATGATCAGCATTTTCTCTATTTGTTCCAATATATTCGTTGCTATAATTATGTAGACAGATTCTTTTTCAACAACATTTTTTTATAGTCTGTACTAGCAGCTTTCAAATTTTGACAGTCTGAATTTCTGCCTTTTGGGAAATGGTAAATGAAATTGGCTAGACACTTGTAATATACCTATGAATAGCCTGAACACTAACTGTGGTTTCTTACTATCTTATTCATTTGTTACAAGATCTAATTATTGTCATCAATTTAAGTTAATCCTTTCCCAAGTAGAACAGGGTTTTTGCACCCCCTTTTAGAAAAGGCTTGGGAAAACATTGAAGCAAAAGAAGAAAATGCTGATGATCAGCATTTTCTTTTTTTGCCTCAATGTTTTCTGTTTTATAGTTTACAAAAAATTCTATGTTTATCAGCAAACGTTTTGTTGCCTAAAGCAGCTTTGGAATAGGAACAGTCTAGAATTGAATTTGTGTTTTGGGAAAGGGTTAAGCATAAAAAGAAACATGGAATCTTTTCAATTAAATGTACATGTATAATATTATAAGAAAGGAGACTTAGTAAGAGACCCATAAATAGCTGGAACTTCTGCAAAGATTATATACAGCGTTATTGAGTTGTCTCAAGATGGCATAGTGGTCATTATGGCCTCATATAATCGCCACTGATAGCCTCAAATCTAATTGGACAAAGAAGGCGTCACTTAATTGCGTCTAGAATTGGATGGGATTCACAGGAACGGTGGAAAAATTGCCACATAATTTTCTCTTGTAACCCTTATTTCAATTGTGATTTGGATACATTTTACAGAGGACCTATTGTTCTGATGTTTTTGTGCCCCAAAACTTATTGGAAAATTGTAATTGAATGAATAAGTAAACATGTGCCATTGTGTCTTATTCCTTCACATAGACACTTTTCGATGCCCCATGAGATCAAGACATTAGAAATCATTGTGAACAATGAAAAAATGCTTGTGACAAGCAATTTCTTTCATTTCCAATTGTGTTTTCTG
Organism: Fragum sueziense; assembly: GCA_963680895.1. Classification (NCBI taxonomy): domain Eukaryota; kingdom Metazoa; phylum Mollusca; class Bivalvia; order Cardiida; family Cardiidae; genus Fragum; species Fragum sueziense. The sequence goes on along the minus strand of OY804593.1, from coordinate 76,364,215 downwards.
CACTTAAAGACCACATAAATGTAACATTTCATTCACTTAATATTGTTGTTGGTAACATCTTTGAATTTGGACTAGTCTAAAATTGTGTTGTCTTGTAATGGGTTAAAAAATGTCATAACTACGGCTTATTTAGGCTGTAATTACAGTGTATTCAAATACAGCCAACTAATTTCTTGTCTCTATTTTCAGTATGGAAGGCTCAATTGTGTGTTTACCAGAAGTTTTACGATTAAAGAAGAAATACAAGGCCTACATCTATCTCGATGAAGCACACAGCATAGGGGCCATGGGGTCACATGGTCGTGGGGTTGTGGACTATTTTGGGATAAACCCCAGAGACATTGACATTTTAATGGGAACTTTCACAAAGAGTTTTGGGTCTGCAGGGGGGTATATTGCAGGGCCAAAGGTGAGTTTTGTGCTTCCTTAACCCTTTCCCAAACAAGACCTGGTTTTGACGTCCCTAATAGAATTGGCTTGGGAAAACATTGAGGCAAAAGAAGAAAATGCTGATAATCAGCATTTTCTACTTTTGCCTCAATATTTTCTTTGCTATATTCTACAGGAATCCTATCTTTTTAACATCTCTTTTGTTGTCTGAAGAAGCTTTTGAATGGGATCATCCTAAAATTTGTTGTTTGGGAAAGGGTTAAAGGGATATTGTAGTGTAACCCTTTTCCAAATGTTAAGAAATAAGACTGGTCCAAACATCATAATTGGTGTGACTTAATGTATGAAGATGGTATAATAAAGCATGGAAACCGTTGGAAAAAAGAAGAAATTGATTGTTATCAGCGAATTCTTTTTTTCTTTCAATGATCTCCAAGCTTTTTTCGGATAGGGATGCCAAAACCAGATCTTGATTGGTAGGGCTAACCTTTTTCAAAATGGCAGAATTTTTTACTCAAAAGTTAATGTTATCAAATAGAAATTTTGTACATTTTAATATAGAAAACATAGGTGAAAAAGCACCATAAAATATTGTTTGTTTAGCAATACTGTATATTTCTTTTCTGATTATGTTTTGAAAACTCTGTTCTTAAAGGGACATTTCATTCCAATTTCAAGTTTTTAAAGTATGTCTTGATGCCAAGATTGGTTATTCTAATGAGTATAAATACTATTAGTTTTTTTGAAGTTGTTGCCAATAAGCGAGAAACACGCATTTAAAGTTGAGACATAATCGATAAATTGCATATGAATCCGAACTGTTGTCCACAACAATTTGTTCAATTTTAACACATAAATATAAATTTCTCGTTAACGGCTTGAAATTTTCAGAATTTTCATGAGGAAATATGCTCTTTCAGATAAAAATAAAAGTAAAATTTATGACAAAAAATTCTGAAATGTCACTTTAAAGGGAAATTAGCGAAATTAAAAAAAAAAGTTCATCTATTTCTATCAGATTTTCAGCTGAAATTGTGTTGAATAATGCAATTGTTATTCAAGCAATTATCTTTCTTTCAAGCCTAAGTCATTATTTCAAGGTTAAATGATTTCACAAAAGATCTGTTGAATGGAATATTCAGCCTATTATCTTACAAAAATACAATTAATGAACCTTAAAGGTAATTTGAAGAGATGCTTTTAAATGTTCTCACACTTTCTACCCTTTCTCATTTCAAACATAATTGTTTTGGCCATATTTATTAAATTATGTCACAGTGATGATTTCAAATTCATAAATAAAACTTTTATAAATGTGGGATATTGAAAACTATGCATGAAAAGTAAAGAAGAATAGTGGTCTGCCAGTCAATGCATGTCATTGACTCTTTCTGCAGAGAAAGCTTTGGAAATCAGTAAGAGAAAAGAAGAAAACAATGGTGACAAGCAATTCTCTACCCATTCATTTCCAGTTGTGGCCTGAAAAATCTTTAACCCTTTCCCAAATGACAACATTTCAGGGTGGTCCAATTTTAAAGCCGCTTCAAACGACAAAAAAGATGCTGATAATGATAAGATTTGCGTAAAATGTTGCGGAGAAAATATTGAGGCAAAAGGAGAAACTGCTGGTTATCAATGTTTTCACAAGTCATTTCTATTAGGGGTGTCAAAACCAGGTCTTGTTAGGGAAAGGGTTAATATTGAAGGATTCTAATATTTTTCCATCTGGTAATAGGGAACAATTTTATCCAGTTGATTGTGACTTAAATTTGGACAAACAAATAGTATTTTGTAGGTGTTGTTATAAGATCTCGTAACTACGGCTTGATTCAAGCCGGAGTTACGAGATTATATAGCAACACCGGCGGTTTATCAAAACACAACGGTAAATCCAGTCTGTTTTTAGCAAAAAATTATTACCATTGGTTATTTACCTCCATTTCAGCGCCTTATCAACCATTTGAGAGCGAACTCTCACTCCGCTGTATATTCACCATCCATGCCTCCCCCGGTTGCTCAGCAAATCATATCTTCCATGAAAATCATCATGGGAAAAGATGGCACAAATGAAGGTAGGTCATGCACTGCTTTACATGGTTGTAACCTCAAATATTGCCAATGTATGTTTGCTTTTCATAAAAGAAAAAAAAAAGTTTTTGTTGAAAAGCAGCGGTATTATGTAAAATATTTATTCTGTAAAAGTTTTCATATGCATTACTAGAAGTTAATCCATTTACATACAATCCTAGATGATTGGGAAAAAAAAAAAACACTTTAGCCTTTGAAAGCAATGTTTTAAAATCATTTCATTTGAAATTTGCCATATCTATTTGTAAATTTGATGTGCAGTTACAAAATAGCTAATTAATTATCAAGTGTTTAAAAGAGAGGTCTTCAATTTTAAAAAGTATTTGATGATAAAAAAAAAATGTTAACCCTTTCCCAAACAAGACCTAGTTTTGACGTCTCTAATAGAAAAGGCTTGGGAAAACATTGAAACAAAAGAAGAAACTGCTGATAACCAGCAGTTTCTCCTTTTGTCTCAATGTTTTCTATGCTATATCATACATAATTGTTATCATTATCAACATCCATTTTGATGTATTCAGCAGCGTTTGAATTAGAACATCCAAAAACTTGTCGTTGGGAAAGGGTTAAGTTTTATTTTGCAGCAAGGCTAACAAGGGACCTAACTGTAATATCCTTATAATAATGATTGACATGTTTATCTCCCTTGATTTAGTCGAGCAGTTTTCATATAACCCATTACCTGATGGCAAAATTTTATTTTTTTTTAAATTCAAAGGTGTTACAAACGACAATTTCAAGTAAATCCAAGTCTTTCTTGGTAGAAAACAATGTAGGAAATGGAAAAAATGCTTGTCACAAGGAATTTTTCATTTTCCACAATGTTTTCTAAAGCCTTTATCTTTGGGAGCGTCAATAATCAACATTGTGCGGGAATTATTTAACGAAGAAGTTTTCAGCCCTATCAACTAGAAGACAACATTTCAGACTGGTCTAAACTCAAAGGTGTTGCAGACAACTATTTTAACTGTATGAAATTCTATATATTTTGGTCTTACTGAGTAGAAAACACTATAGGAAATGAAGACTTATCCGATTTTGTTAAGTATGTTAATAATTGTAATATAGTAGGAAAATGAAAGAAATTGCTTTAAACAAGCAATTTTTATACTTTCTTTCTATATTCCGATGGCTATATTTATTTTGAAATCATTTTGTCTGAAAGTTTTAATATCCACTGCAAGGACGGATCCAGGATTTTTTCCAGAGGCAGTCCAAGCCAAAATAATGGCTTTAAATGTGCTAAATTTGTAACATTATACAAACTTTATATAGTCAAAATTTAATTTTCCACCAATGCCAGAAGGGGTTTGGAAATGATACATATTTATTTGCAATTTGCTGGTAAAAGATGAAGAATTATTTCAGGGCTTAGACGTATACAGCAGTTAAAAGACAATGTGTATTACTTTAGACAACGTTTACATCAGAAAGGGTTTATAATATATGGCAATAGAGACTCGCCGGTCGTCCCACTACTTTTGTATTACCCGAGTCGGACCGTGTAAGTGCCGTACAGTAAAACACCCAACAGTTCCTCCCTGACCGGTCTGCCTAGCTCGTTTACATGTTTGCTAGGGGCGGCGGCGTCTTGGTCAGCCGGGTTTTAACTTCGATAAAACCTTTCCTCATGTCTAAATATGAACAAATTATGCAGTTCTTATGTAAACAATGACTTTTTATCTTTGTTGTACTTGATATTTGAAGCTGGCAGTATAGAATTAGAGTTGTGCAGGCTGTCATTATACTTTATCATGCCAAAGTGTGTGTTTCTAGTTTAGCATGATAAGGATTACATTTGTGACAAAATCTTTTCATTGTAAACAATGAAAGCTGCAACTTGGACTGCTGAAAATGTCTATTGTTATCTCAAATTGAAAAGGCAGAATTATATTGGTGCCTGGAATTTTATTCTTGATTTATTTATTCAAATTGTAGTAATATTTTATAATATTGAAATTTTGAAAGCGAGAATCTTCGATTACTATTTTGAGAATGAAATATGTGTAGGAAAGGTTTTATCAAATGGCTTAGAATCTGTGAAAAAGTGGCTTATTGTGTCATGGTAGTGGTCCTTGCTATACTTAGGTAAATCAAGACTGGTTGCTCTTCATTATAGTATATTTTAGTATATTTGGATGGTTGAGAACTATAGATTTTGCTCAGGCAGAAAGGTCTATGCTATCTGAAAAGATTTATAGTTCTCATTCTTGGAGTTATGTAATGTTTGCAAATGGACATATTAAAGAAGACAGCCCATTAAGACTTGTGTCACAGAAATAAGCTCTCATCCCTTTGCTGAATTAAAAGTATGTCTTTACCTATCTGCAATGGCCTGTCTGTAAGCCATTTTTTCACAGGGGAAAGCTTGTGTATTTGACTCAATTGAAAGTATGAGACAACTTGAGTTTCTTTTTAAAAAAAATTGCAGAAAAAAGTTGATCAATGAATTGTGTTATCTTATTCTGACAAGCAAGTCTGATTTTTGCTGGGAAGATATCAAAGACTGCAGGATTCATGCCTGCTTACAAGCTGGGTTTTATAAGAGAAGTGATATCCTCAACTTGTCTCATACTTTGATTAACACAATACTTGTTGTCTCTGACCATACTTATTCTCATGCTGCACAACCTTGAAAGAATGGAATTAGAAATCTTATTTGGTAAACTTGTTTAATCATAGATAAAGATTAGAAAAACATTGATCTGAAGAAAAGTATTTTAAATGCATATTATTCTATAGGCACAACTTAACTGAAGCTTAGAACAAGCTGCAGTTTTGAGGTCTTCATTGAAAAACAGCGATATGATAGTTTTAGATATAAGATGTGTAAACAATAATGTGCGGCATAACAATAAATTGTGTCAGGGACATAACACTTGCCTTGCATATCATCTACTCAAGCCTTTTATCCTTGAACTCCACATACATATATAAACAGAGAAAAATAACTAACGCAAAAAGTTGACTTGTTTCTTTACTACAGGTTATCGAAGAATACAACAGTTAAAAGACAACTGTCGCTATTTTAGACGCCGTCTTCATGAGCTGGGTTTTATCATTTACGGGAACAAAGATTCCCCTGTTGTGCCCCTGCTTCTTTTTATGCCATCTAAAATTGCGTAAGTCGGAAATATCCACATGGTTCTGGTCGTACTGACATATAGAATGAGCACAAAGCCTTCAGAATACCATCATCTTTGTGGCGTAATCATCCAGTTATTGTTTAGTTATCCCTTTCCCAAACAACAACATTTTAGAGTAATCCACTTCAAAAACTGTCACAAATGACAAAACTGATGTTATTAAAGATAGGATTTGTGTATAACATGGCACAGAAAATATTGAGACAAAAGGAGAAACTGCTGGTTATCAGCAGTTTCTTCTTTTGTTTCAATATTTTTCCAAGCTTTTTCTATTGGGGACGTCAAAACCAGGTCTTGTTTGGGAAAGGGTTAAGCTACTGTCTGTAGGAAATCAGTTGCATGATATTTATTTATGCTTTGCATGTCGTCGCTTCTTTTGTCTGTTATATAATTTATGTTATACAGTTTAAATTAAGTCTATGTGGCCAAAAATCTATTGAATAACTGTTGAATTACATTTGATACCATATTTGACCTCTCTTGAACAATTTTCGTGATCTTTTTACTTTTTACTACCCTTTATAGATAGATATTTGGGAAAACCTTACCTATTAAATTTCTTGCTAATAACAATTTGTGTGCCTTATTCTCATTATAAAATTCCTTTTCTATCAAATCTTCATTCTGACTGATATCCTTGCTTACATTAGAAAAACTTGAAGAACAAGATATGTATTATTTTTACATCCAAAGTGTTTAAGCCCTCCATGTTGATCTCACATTGCTGCTCTGTCCCTATGTTGTCATATAATTTGATCATAGTCATGCTGTATTAACCCTTTCCCAAACAGTGAAAATTTTGGACATGTAACTTGAAAGCTGCTGATGACGACTAAATAAATGTTAATATAGATGAAATTTGTGTAAAATATAGCACAGAAAATATTGAGACAAAGGGAGAAATTGCTGATTATCAGCAATTTCTTCTTTTGCCTCAATGTTTTCCCAAGCTTTTCTGTTTGGGACATCAAAACCAGGTATTGTTTGGGAAAGGGTTAAGGATTACAATCCATCATTAACTACAAAACATTTCGATGCTTTTCAACGAAAACCTCGTATCTGCAGCTTGTTTTAAGCTGCAGATAGGAGGTTTTTGTAGAAAAGCGACAATTTCATGCATCTTCGGGCATCATCCATAGCAACAGAAATTGACAAGGGTATCTCTCATGAATTTCTGTTGTCCCATGATGCCCGAAGATACACAAACTCTATGGTACCTAATGATGGGTTGTAATTCTTAAAACAATGATGCAAAATTGAATAAAGTCAGATTCACACATTTTACAAATCTAAATATTATTTATTGCTTCACTATTCAACTGTTAAAGCGCTATGCTGTTGTTTAAATAGTTTGTTGGTGTTTGGTAGAGCTTGAAAGTTTCCCCTGCTTTGGTGTTTGGTTGTTGAATTTTATTTGATGCTTCATATTTTTCTGCCCATGTATCAACAGGTTGAATGAAGGTCTTTCCTGTTTGCTTGTCTTCAATAAAATAATGACTGTCACAGAGAAAAAATTCATATTTTTTAAGTCTGACTTAGTCTACACAAAACACTCTTGCATCTGATCCATAAAGGTCAAATAACTAAGTCGATTTTTCCTATAAATTACTTAGTCCTTGGGCCAGGACCAGGAAAATGGGGTAAGTATTACCAGAAAAAAGGACAAAAGGACACCTATATATATTTGTAGATATACATCTGACGGATGTTTTTCAGTGATGATATCCGACATGAAGAGTAGCTAAATATGTTTTACCCTTACCTTTATATAGACACCCTTCACGACGTGAATGACAATCTGGTTTGGGGTAAGGGAAAGGGAAAAATTAATAAAAAAATATCAAATGAATGTATAAATCTATTTATTTGAATCCATACGTATGAGCATGTATTTCACTTCTTATGAATCATGATTTTTTAAATTATGCAATTATTATGACGTCATTACTCCTCTTCAAAATATGCTTTATGTGCAATCAAGTATAAGAATTGGCCGAAATATTCGAAAAAGTATTTTTCTATAATTATCATTTATTTCTAATTCAGGAAGACATAGTTTTTCATAAAGTACATTATCTTAGAAACATTTTGAGCGTTGTTTGCACTCTGGCCGTCGGGGCTTTTGGCTGTAACCCTTATCTTAAACCCTTAACCTTATCATTTTTGCATTCAAATTTATAACACTTATTTGGTCATATTTCCATTAAATATTGACCTACAGGTGTCAAAATGGTATCAAATGAAAGCTTATGACTCGCTCTTTTGTTTGTAGTTATCTTATTCAAATTATCTCATTTGCATATTCATGAATATTAATGATTTCCCCTAAAAATCCATTTTTTTGGCGAAAATTTTGATAAATACTTTCCAAAACAAGGCGTTTCTTTTCAGGGGGAATTTTGAAAACATGATTTTTCTTAAAGAACATTTTATTAGAAACATTTTGAACCTTGTTTACACTCTGGCCGTTGGGGCTTTTTGCCGTAACCCTTATCTAAACCCTTAGCCCCATTAAATTACTTATGTAAATTTTGAAAATGAATTCGGCCATATCTTCATTGAATATTTGCACACAGTTGTCAGAATGATATCAAATGAAAGCTTATGACTTATTTTTTCATTCTAGTTACGTTATGCAAATTAGCTCATTTGCATATTCATGAATTTTCCTAAAATTACGATTTTCTACGTAAATTTGGTAAATACTTTCCAAAACGAGGCATTTTTTGTGCAGGGGAATTACATATTAAATCGGCCGTAGGGGCTTTGGGTTATATTAAATTTGCCGTTGGGGCTTTGGGTCATAAACCTTTTCTAAACCCTTAACCCTATAAAATTGTTCAGTCATTTCATAACGTTTTTGGTCATGTCTTGGTTGAATATTGACCTACAGATGTAAGAATGGTATCGAATGAAAGTTTATGACTTGCTCAATAATTTATCATAAATTTTATGCAAATTACCTTATTTGCATATTTGCGAATATTAATGACACTACTTAAAATTGTGACCCCTTTTTTTGCGAATTAGGTTTTTGTTTGGTAAAAGTGTCATATCTCTGTTTTACTAACGCCATTACTCTAAAACTTTGCACATACCTCCATGACCATGGTACCAACCTCAATACAGATATCTATTGCTCTAGCATTTAATGTCGAGCAATTTTTACATTTTTGTTGCCTAGAAATTCTTCATCAAACTTTAATGAGCATCTTTCAAACATCTGTCACAAATAAGTTTGTTTCTGTCATAACTTTTGCTTTCAAACTTGGCATATGCTCTTGCTTCTAAGATCAGTATCTGTTATGTTATCTAGTAACAGTTAATGTTCATTCGTTTGGCATATTCACTCATTTTCATGCAAGATTCAATCATTTTTTAGCATCCGTAATTTTGCATCTTACTGTAAATCTGCTTAAATATAAGGGCTAAACAACCCCTTTGAACGTAAAATAATACACCCTAAATCCAATATCAAATAGAAAATAATGCCCCTAAAGTTTAGGAAAACACTGATACAGTAAACTGAATACATTATTATAAATAATTGTCAAATATTTTAACACTTTCTTTGCACAATTTACACTAATGAATGAATGATTATGATGATGAACAGAACTGATTAGATGATTCAAATGATCTCGTTTGATACTTTTAGAATTCAAAGTAGAATCAAAACAAAAAGGGCAAGTGCAATATATTGAAAGTTTTTTGACATCGTTTAAAATTAAGGTTGTAGGTCGTATACATGTATAGCAGATTCTTTAGAGGATAGCTAGATCTATGACAGAAGGTATAAATTTTGCAATTATAGTGTTTTCATTATTATTATACAGCGTTCTTTGGATGATATGTGCACTTCCAAGGAGTATGATCTTCTGCAGTTCCTCATTAACTGGTGCACCAGGGATTTGTTTGAATATTTTGTCAAGTCCCTTCTTAATGAGACCAAGTGCACCTATAACGACTTGTACAGTTGTCGTCTCCATACCCCACATTCTGGCTACTTCTATCTCAAGGTCTTTGTATTTTCATAGTTTCTCAAGTGCCTGAACGGAGACATTTCTTTCAGAAGGAAACGTCATGTCAATCATGATGAACGTCTTGTCCAATTTGTTCTTAATGATTTCTGGTCTGTTAGCCCTGATCTCTGTACCAGTATTCACTGACATGTCCCTCTACGACAGTTTTTGGTTGATGTTCATACAATTTTTTCTTTGCTGGGAGTCCAAATTGCTTGCAGATTTTCCAATGAATGTACCCTGCTGCCTTGTCATGTCTTTAAATGTACTATGTTGCCACTAATGTTGGACAGCCTGAGACAATTTCATCATATTGGTTGCATATTCTACACTTTGGATCTGTACCATCTTTGATGATCTTGTTGTGATATGCTCTTGTAGCCAAACTCTGATCTTGTGCTGCTATCACCATTCCCTCTGTTTCTGCATTGAGACCCGCAACAGAGAGCCACTTATGTGTCTGATCTTGGTCAACATCTGGTTTGTCAAACCTTACGGGTACTGCCCATGCATTGATTTGGCTTTCCATGTTTGTGTCATCCTCTTTTGGGCATTTGCCTTTGTCCGTCTTGTTCTTTTGGCATACTCTGTGACGGATTCTTCTCCATTTCTTGTCGTTTGTGCAATGTTCAGTTCTTGAATGAATGTTCTGGTTTGCTCTGAGATTGAGTAAAGTTTCTTGTTACGTTCATGTTCCCGGATCAGATGTAGCAGATTGTCTTTTGTTGTCTTCAAATACGTGTTTATGCCATCTCAATCTATGAGAGGCCCCTACCACCGATCTTTCGTGGTAGGTACAATCTTTCAACGTCAACCTTTGGGTGGTGCATTCTTTCTGTTGTTAGTAACTGTCTGGTCTTTGTGTCAAGTTTTCCGTTTTTCTTGCATTTGCCAGTTTATGGCTTCAATCTTATCTGCAGCTTTTAGCTCACTCTTGATGGCAAGCCTTAACTCTTCTGAAATACTCTTTTCTGATCTTTTCCCTCATTGCTGCATGTTGAATTCCGTCACCTTCATTAACACAAGGTATTTGTATTTAGCGTCTTGGTCTAGTTTCTTGATGATGTTGTCTCTTTCTAGCTGTATGTCAGATGTTGATGTTAGTTTTCCTTTTTTGAAGGTGGCTTTTAGACACTTGTCCAGTTCAAATTGCATACATATGTCATCACTAAAGACCTTTACTGTTCGAGCAGTTGTTTTTGCTGGTGATCGTTCTTGGCAAAGGTCTTTAGGTCATCCATGTAGAAAAGATGGTTGATCTTCTTACCTTGGATTTCATATCCATGTCCAGTGTCATTCAGCATGGTATTGAGAGGGACAAGAAACACACAGAAGTGGAAGGGTGATAGTTATGCGACTTTGCATGCAGCAGATGGTTAAGTCTTGAACTTCTTTCGCCTTGGTTTGAAACCTACCGGATGAGGACTCCCACCACGCCCATTTATTTGGGACCATAACCTTTGACCTAGTTACCCTGACCTTTGTGTTTGACCTACTTTTAAAAAACTTAAACTTTAAAGGGCTTACAACAGGAATTTATCCTTAACCCCAAATGCTGTCAAAAACACTGTATACTGAGTCCCCCGTCTCTTTCTTGTCTCCTTTTAGATCTACATGCAGTTTACCCATAATTGTCCATAATTTGTCAACGAAGTAATAATTAATTTATTTGTGTTATTTTACCTTTTGAATTACGGTTTAAAACACACATCATCTTTACATTGCAACTAGAAATGTCTCACTTCAGCAATCTAAACACGCAGGAGCATATTGTTTTACTCTTGTTTGTCTGTCTGTCCGTCCATCTGTCTGTATGAAAACTTAACACTGGCCTTTTCTCCAAAACTATTTGACATACAAAGCTCTAATTTTGTATGTAACCTTCTTTTGAACAATGATATTTATCTGTTCGTGAAATATCAATATGACCTTCCTCAAGGTCATTCATTAACCCTTATCAATCGTTAACTCGAAAACTTAGCATAAAAACTTAACATTGCCATTCCTTGGGCATTTGTGTTTCACGATCTTGTTATTAAAGTTTTTATCAATATTCATAAGCATACTAATTAGTTTTGTGTAAGAGATATCTTAACAAAATAACATTTCAAAACTAAAATGTATGTTTTATTACTATAATAGTTTTAAAATGTTTTTTTTTGCGATTAGTTGAAGCTAATGCTGAAACTTCTATAAGAAGACAGTTGCCATGGAAACAAGAAGGTTGTTAAATTTTGCTTATCCGGAACTTTGAAATGGAACGGCAGTCAGAATTCATTAACAGGTTCAAGAAAATACAGAGGGTTTTCATTTTTGGCTTATGACGTAATAATGCCATACTCCATATTGAAAAGCATGTAATTTGCTCGGCTTATTACCTCCCTTTATGGATATACCTGTTGTGATTTTTTCCATATCCATGCTGTGTAGGATAAATTATTCAACATGAATTGTATTTCTATGCATCTGGTTTATATATGCAGTGTAAGCTTAGTATAGAAAGCAGTAAAGCCACATTATTTTAAACATTTCAAAACCTTGCACTGATTTTCAACTATCCAAACCCTATCAAATTTCAAATGCAGATTCTGAGGTATAGCTACTCTGCAGAGTGGATATCATTGCATTTTTGTTCTTCCTTTGGATAGGTCTTTCAAGATATATAGGTGTCCCTTTGTCCATTTTAGTGGTAACTCCAACCATACCTGGCCCAAGGACTAACTGTGAAGATGGAAATTATTAGTGTTTCACAAGCACATTTTATTTTGGATTTTAAAAGTTATCATGTTAACCAGAGCCATCGATGAATGGGTAATGGCTTTTCAAAATGCAATTTTTCCTGTATTGAACATCAAACTCTTTGTTGTGAGTACTCATTGGAACTGACTCATGAGTCACTTCAGATGAGTACAAATAACATGGGGTTTGGAAATGAAATGAAAGAGTTTGAATGTCTCTACCCCATTTGTATGTTGTTCTGATGGTAACAATGTTTATTATTTGCTTTGTATGGCTTTCCCTCATGAACATGTTTGTTTATGGGACTAAATGTTACACGGTGAATAACCAATGTGACTTTTGGGAAGCATTAACACCGAATAAATCGTCGGCTTAAAGGTGTGTTTTGTTTAATTTCTCAGCTTATACTCTATTTTCACGAGATAAAGTGCACGGAATGCGCATTTGAGAGGGCTATCCCCGTTTGTAACTCACTCTGCTCTGAATCCCGTGATTTCTTCAAACATTCAAGCGAAACTTTTTTTCGGTGCATGTGAACGCTTCCCACTTTCGTTTTGCACTTACAAACTTTTTGGCTCGAATGTTTGAAGAAACTACTGGATTGGGAGCAAAGTGAGTTAAAGCTGGGAATAGCCCTTTCAAAGGCGCGTTCCGTGCACTTTATCTCATCAAAATCAATAGAGTATAAGCTAAGAAATTAAACAAAACATACATTGAAGCGGATAATTTTTTTGGTGTTAACGCTTTCCAAAAGTCACGTGGGTTACCCACCGTGTGTTACTGTGTTTGTTGGACACTACAAACTAAGTTACAACTTTCCTTTCATATTTTAATTATTAGCTTCGAAATCTTATTTACTCCATCTGCTTATTCATCAAGTTGGCCTTGGTGCATGAAAAATTCATACAATATCCTTGTAATTTACCCCTTTTTAGGCCATATTTAACCCATTACCACACAGTAACTCCTTTTGACTCCTCATAAGATATTGGCTTTGGAAAACATTGTGGAAAATGAAGAAATTGCTTGTGACAAGCAATTTCTTCATTTCCCACAATATTTTCCACTCAAAAAGACCAAAAACTGTAAAATTATGTTCATTTGAAAATGTCGTCTGCAACATCTTTGATTTTGGGCGAGTCTAAATTTTTGCCTTCTGGTAATGGGTTAACAGGAGGTCGGGACCAACTGACATTCCTCCTACCATGCATGTACTGAATCTATGTCTGACAAGGGCTTTTCTGTGCATGTCCTTAAGACTAAAATGAGAATATAGCATTTACCTTAGTCCAGAAGTGCCACATGACTTGTCTCAATATTTTTGCTAAATTATTTCTGCTACTAAGAAAAGGCGAAGATACACAACTGATAACAATAACAATAAATTCTTTTTCGTAAAAAATTTCCGTTCGGTTCTTAAATGAGATGTGTTGCGCATGCGCAGATCATTTAAGCCCCTCACTCAATTCTTTACTCAAAGAATTAAAATCAAACATCGACTTTAACCAAGGTAAGTCTCGTTTAATTTTTTAAATTTTGTGCTAAAAATAGATTGGAGTTACCATTATGTATCTATAAACGGTCAAGGTTGTCATAAAATCTTGTAACTACTGCTTCAAAAATACAATTGTTTGTCTGAAATTGTGTTACAGTAAACTGGATAAAATCATTCCCTATTCAACATTTCTCATCAGCATTGTTGGATAGTTGCTATAGCACAGATGATGATAGTTCTATGGTCTTTGTGCTCATCTTTAGCAGATTTATTTAATCTTCTATAGAAGGTTGTTTGTGCTAGTTTTGTTACCATGGTAATAGTCACTGAATAATTTGAACATATTTTCCTTGTTTCATAACATAAATGTGCTCACATATACGTGTATTTTGCTAGACGTAGATCAATGTTGCTTTTCTTAACTGTATCTAACATTGGAACAAAAAGAGTGTGTTTTAAGTATAGCACATACAATTCACTGCAATGGTACGAAGTGAAAATGCATTAATACTTGTTACAAGGAGATCTTTTTTTACTAGAAATCTTAACATTGCCATAAGATTTTGGTTAATAATAATTTGGGGCAGTCCATCTGTCCTTCACTGTTTTCAATCAGACCCATTCTAACCATAGAGATTTCATTCACTGATGGAGGTCATTTGTATTAAATATTTTCACAAATTTCGTATATGTTCTATTTGAAAGAGGTCATCTTATCTTTTTCAATTTTCACTTATATACAGGACTTGTTATCTTTGTGTGTATCCCACAACTTAAGAAGCTGTTGTCCCTTTAATATTCACATTTGTTAATACCTGTGAAATTTTAGAATTGATCAGTGAATCAAATCCCTGTGATTTTAACATTCAAAGAATTATAATATAACCAGAAGATTGAGTCACTGTATAAACTATTGTAAACAGATTAATTTTCTACTGTAATTTTAACAGGAATATGGTTAGGATTAATTTTGATACCTCCAAGTTTTGGTTGACTCTCACCAGATGCAAAATTGTTCTTTTCGATCTAAAATCCTTTATTGGCTGAAACTTTCTTTTTTGGGCTGGTATATGAAAAAAGCCTTTGTATTCTTTTTTTATATTTCCTTATTTCAATTTCATGGTAGGCCATCTGCGAGTTCTTTTGAACAGCTCTTCTTAGTTTCAGATTAATAAAAAAAAAACAAGCTCTTTTACATAAAAGCAATGTCTATTGATATCTATTTAGAAGCTTTTATTTATGAAAATATACTAGAAACAGTAGAAACATCATATATTTTATTCATTGCTTTTATAAGCTTTCATTTTGTATACAGCGTTTATCTTTTCTGTTTAAAAGTAACCATTGAATCTTTCTGATTTCTGAGATGTCAAAATATTTCTCCAGATCTGTGGACAGCAAACTCTCACTGATAGTTATATTTACTACAACTGCTGGGAGGTGACAAATTTTGTTGGGTTCTTATTAGTACCAAAATATTTACAGTCTTTGGACTTTCATCTATAGTCACTGAAATGGTACTCTTAATATGTAGTTTTTAGATTTTTAGCTCCACGGGCCGAAGGCCAGAGGGGCTTATGTCATGGCCCTGTGTCCGTTGTGCGTGCATGCGTGCGTCCGTCCGTCCGTGCGTAAACAATTTTCAAACATCTTCTTCTCCAAAACTACTGGACCAATTTCAACCAAACTTCACATGAATCATCCTTGCATGAATCTCTACCAATTTCCTTCAAAAGAATAAAATCAGTGCTGAACTTGAATTTTAGTTAATTTAATTGAATTAATTTTCAAAAAATCTTTAAAAATTCTTCTTCTCCAAAACTACTGGACCAATTTCAACCAAACTTCACAGAAATCTTCCTTGCATGAATCTCTACCAAATTCCTTCAAAAGAATAAAATCGGTGCAGAACTTGAATTTTAATTAATTTAATTGAATTAAATTTTCGAAAAATCTTTAAAAATTCTTCTTCTCCAAAACTACTGGACCAATTTCAACCAAACTACACAGAAATCGTCCTTGCATGAATTTCTACCAAATTCCTTCAAAAGAATAAAATTGGTGCTGAACTTGAATTTTAATTAATTTAATTGATTTAAATTTTCGAAAAATCTTTAAAAATTCTTCTTCTCCAAAACTATTGGACCAATTTCAACCAAACTACACAGAAATCTTCCTTGTATGAATCTCTTCTTAATTCCTTCAATAAGATAAAATCTGTGCAGAACTTGAACTTTAATTAATTTAATTGAATTAAATTTTTGAAAAATCTTTAAAAAATATTCTTCTCCAAAACTATTGGACCAATTTCAACCAAACTTCACAGAAATCTTCCTTGCATGAATTTCTACCAAATTCCTTCAAAAGAATAAAATCCGCGCAGAACTTGTATTTTGATTAATTTAATTGATTTAAATTTTCGAAAAATCTTTAAAAAAATTTCTTCTCCAAAACTATTGACCAATTTCAACCAAACTTCACAGAAATGTTCCTTGCATGAATCTCTTCTTAATTCCTTCAAAGAATTAAATTCTGTGTAAAACATAAATTTTGATTAATTAAATTAATTTTTTGAAAAATCTTCTTTTCCAAAACTAATGGACCAATTTTAACCAAACCTCACACGAATCTTCCTTGCATGAATATCCTTTAAATTCCTTAGAAAAATAATTTCCGTGTAGAATTTAAATTTTAATAAAGTTAATTAAATTGAATTTTCAAATAATTGTTAAACAATCTTCTCCAAAACTACAGGACCAATTTTAACCAAACTTCACAGGAATCTTCCTTGCATGAATCTCTCCCAAATTCCTTCATGATTGAATGAAAAGCTTGGCCGCTGTGGGCTAGGTTAATTTTTGGCTATATGAAACAGTGTAATTTTAACAAAATTTTAAAAACATTTCTGCTCCTTAATTACTTATTGGATTTCATTCTGGTGTGGCATGAATCTTCTTTGGATAGACCTCTATTGTATTCCTTGAAGAAGTTCGTAGTCTAAATGTCTAAAAGCCAGTGGAGCGATACAGGGCCATCTTGGCCCTCTTGTTTGGAAAAATTGCTTTTTTTAAAAAAGATGTTTTATATTCTTTAATATTTAAACAAAGAATTTTTCTGTGTGAATTGTCTGGAATCATCACTGCTATGACCAAGAAGATCTACAGGGTTATAATCAGCTAATAGTTGTAGAATGAATATTTAGATGATGTTTCTAGAACTTCATTGACCAATTCTAACTGAAGACATTGAGGCATGAATGCCGATTTATGTTGTGTCCTTGTAAAGGCCTGGTTACAAACACCATTCCAGGGGACCCGTTCATTAGGAAATGAAATCAAACTTGGCATTGCTAAAAAGAGATATAAAACAAGTTGTGAGATATTTCATGTTTCGGCTGCTTTTAATTAATCTGTTTTAAATCACTCAGAAATAACATTGGTTGTTGGTTTGAAATCTCACATTGACATGTCACATAGACCTGTATGCAAATGGCAA
Organism: Fragum sueziense; assembly: GCA_963680895.1. Taxonomy (NCBI): domain Eukaryota; kingdom Metazoa; phylum Mollusca; class Bivalvia; order Cardiida; family Cardiidae; genus Fragum; species Fragum sueziense. The sequence continues at coordinate 76,346,840 of OY804593.1, read as the reverse complement.
GACTTAAGACTGTCCCATTTAAAAGGAGTGCAAACTGCAAGATAAATGGTATCAGAATAGAAATGTGTATGTTATTTCACTGAAAATATTGAGAGGAGAGAAATTTTTTATCTTTTTCTCTATATAATTATATGTTTTCTGAAAGTAATCCTATCAGGGATGTCAAAACCAGGTCTGGTTTTGTAAAGTTTTTTAACTCCCTTGACATAACACTGCATCCAAAAATTTAGGCACTCCAGTATGGGGTTGTCTTTTATCACATATCTAATTGCAGCAATCCTATTCCCTTAAGGTAGAATACCCGTAATGTGGCCGTATTGAAATTCATAAAACATCAGCTTTTTTTGAGTGTCGTTACATATTCAAACTTATTTGGGCGCTGTCATAAACATCGGCGGTGGAAAGTTCCCCCCGAATGTTTTTGACGTTGCCAGAATAATTCTGATATCTAATCTCATTAGGGGTGGACTACCTTAATTAAAACCTTGACCCTTTCTCAAACAAGACCTGGTTTTCAATAAAAGCTTGAAAACATCAAAGCAAAAGAAGCATTTTCGTCTTTCACCTGCATATTTTCTTTGCTCCATTATAGAAATACTATCTTTTTCAACATCAACTGTGTTGTCTGCAGTAGCTTTCAAAAATGAAAATGAATAAAAGAAAAAGTCTAAATTTTTGGTCTTTTGGAAATGGTTAAAAACTTAAAATCCTTGCTTTATACTTGAATGTTTGCTTGTGTTGGTGGAGGGAATGCAAGCATTGGTGAAATGGTGCTTCAGCTTAATTTTTCTCCTCATTTTGAATAGAAAAATGGCTTGTTTGTCATCAAAATTAACAAAATTTAATGAAGTACAATCCAGGTAAACATTATTCAATAGATATGGCACACATTTGGCTAAAGGGACCCATGCTAGTTTCTATCCTGGTCATTCTGTAAGGTTAGGTTGTTTTCACTAGCAAAAATTTGCGTTTAGTTCATGTAGCCTTCTAATTCTAATTGATAAAGACAGAATTTGTGTACAATATAACATAGAAGATATTGAGTCAAAAGGAGAAAATGCTGATTATCAGCAACTTTTTTTTTGCTTCTATGTATCCAGAACCTTTTCTGTTCGGGACATCAAAATCAGGTCTTGTTTGGGAAACTAGGGTCAATCCAGAAACATTAGTCTTCAGAAGAAGAAAATCACGGTGGATAATCACGTGATGCAACAATTTCATAAAATCTTCAATAATTTTGTTAATATGGGACCGATTTGAATTCGGTTTGAAGCAGAGAAGGCGGACAGACGTCACACATTAGATGGAAGTGTTGGATTTGTGAAAAATCAACTGATAAAAAAGTTATTGAAGATAAACCAAAATTTTGGTTTATCTTCAATAACTTTTTAATCAGTTGTTTTTTAGCTCCACTGGCCTTCAGGCCAGCGGGCTATTGTCATGGTGCTGTGTCCGTCGTGCGTCCGTCCGTCCGTGCGTCCGGTCGTCAACTTTTTCTTAAAAAATCTTCTCCTCAGAAACTACTTGATGGATTTCAATGAAACTTCACAGGAATTATCCTTGGGTGGTCCTCTATCAGATTCCTTCAATTAATGCTGATTGAACCAGAAAGTCTGGAGTTATCTGCCCTTGAATTTAAAAATGGCTGTTTTGACTTTGTTTTCACTCTAGCACTGACAAATATGGACCAATCAAGACAAAACTTGGTCAAAATGTTGGTGACAATAAGATCTTGACTGAGGTCAATTTTCAGCTCGATCTGAATTTTATATCATGAGTTATATGCCCTTGAAATTGACAAAATTGTCATTTTCGGCTTAATTTTTACTTTGTTTCACTCTAGCAATTACAAATATTTACCAATCAAGACAAAAATTTAATACAATATTTATGACAATAAGATCTTGCCTCGGTATAGTTTTCAGCTTATCTGAATTTTATGTCATGAGTTATGTGCCCTTGAAATTGACAAAATCGTCATTTTCGGCTTTATTTGACTTTGTTTTCACTCTAGCAACTACAAATATTGACCTATCAAGACAGGACATTGACACAATATTGGTGAATATAAGTTCTTGCCAAAGTGTAATTTTCAGCTTAATCTGAATTTTACATCATGAGTTATGTCCCCTTGAAATTGACAAAATTACCATTTTGACCTTATTTTTACTCATACAGCCATAAATATCTCCCAATCAATATGAAACTTTCACATAATCTTACCGGCCAAAAGATCTTGCATGGATATAATTTTCAGCATCATCTGAATCTTAAATCCTGTTTTATGTGCCCTAGAATTTGACAAAATTGCTATTTTCAACTTTGTTTTTACTCTATATCTACAAAAATTGAACAAGCACTTCAAAACTAATACATGATGTAGACGAAATTAAGATCTTGCATTAGTGTGATTCTTAGATTGATAGGAAGATAAATCCTCAGTTATATGCCTTTCAATTTGAAAAAAAATGCTAATTGTGAATTTGTTTTCACTCTCTAACCAACACTTGGATTAAATATTAAAAGAATCTCAGGCCTGTGGAGCGATTCAAGACCTTCAGGTCTTCTAGTTAAAAAAATCCACCACATCCAGGTTATTCTGGACATTTTTTCCACCTGCTCTGCTTCAAACCGAATTCAAATTGGTCAAGTATTGACAAAGTTATTGAAGATTATCGGAAATTCTAAGTCATGTGATTATACACAGTGAAAATGCTCTTTGCTGTTGTCATGCATTGTTTTCAAATGTTTTTTCCTAGTTTCTCTTAATCATGACATTTTTAAATTTACTTAACCCTTTCCCAAATGGCAAAATGTTGGGATGGTCCAATTCAAAAGCTACTGCAGACGACAAAATGGATGTTAATCAAGCTTGGATATGTGTACAAAATAGCTAGGAAAACATTGAGGCAAAAGGAGAAAGTGCTGATTACCAGCACTTTCTTCTTTTGCCTCAATGTTGTCCCAAGCTTCATCTATTTAGGGACGTCAAAACCAAGTCTTGTTTGGGAAAGGCTTTTAAGACATTGTTTTTGTTTACTACCAAAATATGACAATAATGTGTTCCATGTATGGTAATTTCTGTTTGTTCTATATGTTGGTAAGGCCCCAGACCGTGTGTTTCCGTATAAAGTAAAGCAACAAGTGAACTGTTCTATATTGCATGTTTGATGTTTAACTTGACAAATATATGTGGAAGAGTGCATGACATTCTTTGTATGGATAAAAGCATGCTCATAGAAATTGTTTATGTGTTTGTTTAAGCACTCAATGCTGAGAATAAAATAAGTAAACAATTACGGTCAATTTTTTTCCAGGATTTTGTGTTTCAAAAAATCTTTTTCTGCGTGTCAAAATTATGTTTGTCGTATTATATTTTGTTCTTTTTCCCTGCTTTCTTTATATTAAGTAAAGTTCTAATGCATATTTTGTTATTATGATTTGGACCTTTAAAGCTACACAATTTCTTTATATAAGCAAAAAAATCTTTCAAATAAAAACAGTGCTTTGGTGTGTCAGGAAACAGCCTTGATAAGTTTTCTAGTTAGGAATATGTTTAAACTTTATTTCTTCCATTCATGCTTAAGGTAGTCTACCCTTAACGAGATTCGAGCCATGTAGGAATTATTCGGGTGACGTTGAAAACATTTGGCGGTGGAACTTTCCACCGCCGAATGTTTACGATCGCACCTGAATAAGTTCGGATAGGTAACGACGAAGCTAAAAAAAAATCTGATGTGTAATGAATCTCAAAATGACCACATTACGGGTATTCTACATTAAATCTAATGCAAATCTTACTCCATAGCAGACTTGGCATTAGTAAGACTTTAGTGTTAGTCCTGTATATTTATCATATCATAGTTTAGAAATTAATGTCATTGTACAGTCAATTCAACATTCAGTATCCGTTTCATAATACAGGTTTAATTTATTTAATGTTATTTTTGCTGAACACAGACCGGATTGACTTTTAATCACAATTATGCAATTGACTAAGATGATTTATCACAAAATTATTGTAAGTTTTTATCGATTATGCAATTTTAGGTATTAATGCTCTCGTTTCAAAGTGAACAAACAGTCGGTCTTCTAAATGATATTTCAGTACTTACATTACTTGCAGTCCTTTGATTTTTCAAAAAATCTCTGATTCCATGCTTAATAGGGTTAACAACTTGTCTTTTGTGGTTTTAGAATGTTTTAAAGTCCTTTATGTTTTTTGCTTTTTTTCCCATTTTATTTCAAGCACAATAGACACTTTTATTTAATTATTTTTTGGAGCCTTTCCTTTTGTGTGACTTAACCCTTTACTACATAATGACACTTTTTTGACGACCCACAAGATAAATGCTTTTAAAAACATTGTGGCAAATGAAGATATTGCTTGTGACAAGCAATTTCTTCATTTGCCACATTGTTTTCTAGCCAGAAAGACCAAAAAATGTAAATTTCCATTCTCTTGAAATAATATTGTCTGCAACTTCGTTGTATTTGGACCTGTCTGAAATTTTGCCCTCTGGTAATGGGTTATATCGATGAAAAATGACAAGAATGATTGAAATGTTGTAATGCTTCTCTTTATCTCATCTGCTTATCATTATCTCAGAAATAGTTCTCAACAATATCAAAAGTCATGTCAAAGGTCACATGCAAAGGTCAATTTATAAGATCATCTGCATTGGAAAAGGTTAAATTTTTCTTATCATGATTGTAGATCTTGTCCGACGCTGAATAACTTTTGAAATTTGTTGAAGGTTGTTGCATGATGGTTTAAAAGTCATATCAGGTTTAACATGATTAAGCTATGAATATGACTTTTGCTTCATAACATTAAATATACCAATTAGATTTACTAGTTTATCTGTAGTAATTTTCAATCTTTTTTCTTTCAAAAACAGGGCTTTCAGTCGAGAGTGTCTTAAACGTGGCCTTGGTACAGTGGTAGTTGGTTTTCCTGCGACACCAATCATTGAGTCTCGGGCTCGATTCTGCTTATCAGCGGCGCACACACGCGAAATGATAGATAAGGTAGGACATCATCTAGTACTGTATATCATTTTCAACTATCTCCATATGTTGGCATTTTATTATGCTACCCGAAGGGAGAGGATATAGTCGCTGCTTTGTCTGTCTGTCCGTCCGTCCTGTCCGTCCGTCATTCCGTCCGAAGCAATATATCCATAACTCTTGGGCCAAATCAAATGAAACTTACCATGTGAACTCCCTATGACATAATGCCGATGTGCTTTTCCCGGTTTTGGATTTGAGGTCTTGTCATGGGAAAAGGGGACTTGTGGTTAAATACAGTTTTTCTCTAATTTCTCCTAGTCTAATGGTCAGAATTTGATGAAATTTCATATTTGAGTAGCAAATCAGATGCCCTTGACAATAAAGTGCTCTCCATGGCATACAGTCGGGCCGCGTTTATCCGGACGTCATTAATCCGGAATATTCAATATCCGGAAATAATTTCTTGGGAACAGATTTTTTATTCATAAATTGTACACTTTAATCCGGAAATTCGCGTTCCGGAACCGGACAGAAAAAATTGGGAACAAAAAGCGTAAAACTGTTCAAATATGCTCCGATAATCCGAATCAAGGGTTGGCCATCCGGATGAAGCACATGAAAATTGTCACCTCCTTTGATAGGATTAACGCATCAATTGACTGTTTGACACGAGTGTCTGACTGGCGACGCTTGATTGCACACAACTTTCCAATACACATTACACGTGTGTGTACAAACACGTGACAACTAATTTCATAACCATGCATGCCGACACTTGTTAAAGTTGAGAAAAAAATTCTTGAGTAAAGATGTGGATACTTACGAGTGTTATAACTAGTAATTCCCGAGATTTTTTACTTGGTTAGGATTAAGCCTACCTAGCGCTAAAATCGGAATATTACAATTTTTTCTCCCAACCGAATCACGTGATTTTTTCACGCGAGAGCGTTCCTTCCAAATTTGGTAACGCATACTATGCAATGTTTACAAAAACAGCGCGTGCCTGCAAGTGCTTGAAATATCGATGACGTAAATAAACCATTCTCGATTTCGATTGGTTGGTATGCGAAAATTGTCATTACCTGACCAGACAAACTTCAATATTTATAAACTGTATGTACATTAAACACAAACTTATAAATCAATGTCTGATTCCTTCGTAGATCTAATATATTTTAAAATTTATTAGTTTCTACCATTTTCGTCCCAGAGATTACGAGAACTCACGCAACTGTGATTCTCACGACGCACCTGACAATACAACAACAACAACTACAGAAAATCCGCGGCGTCTGTCAAAATTTGTTTATCCGGAAAAACGGCTAATCCGGACAACCCTGCGGGAAACGAAAGTGTCCGGATTAACGCGACTCGACTGTATATTTATTGTGACAATGCCTTATTCGGGGAGCATTGTCCATCTCTGACAGCCCTTGTCTAACTGTTTGTCTTCTGGCTCAGAGATTACCCTAAATCTATCAAATCTTTTTTAGATTCCAAGCACCTGAGCATGAAAATTTTCATGGTTAGCTATTGTTTTACCGTTCACATCTGTCTGTCATACGTCATAATTAAACTTTGCCTTGTGTGCACCCTAGAGGCCACATGTTTAGTTCAAATGTACTAATACTTGATCATGATCATTGTTCTCATCATATCCCAGGCAAATTTGAATATGGGTCACAGACACATGTCATGAACTGGGTCATAAGGCAAAATATAGGGGTCACTATACATGGTCATAATATTTTTTATGGACCTGATTCCAAAGATCGGGGGCATATTGTTTTACTTGTGTCTGTCCGTCTGTCGGTCTGTCTGAGGACTTAACATTGGCCATTTCGGGAGCATTTACGGATCACAAACACATCTTGTTTCACTATGATTTCTTGTTTCTTGCAGGCCTTAGATATTATAGATGAAGTTGGAGATTTACTCAAACTCAAGTACTCTAGAATACCCATACCAAAATGGTGTTTAGAAGACGAGGAAGATTTGAACAAAAACAACAACATCAAATAGTGAGGTAGGTATTGGTGTTAACCATTACCAAAAGACAAAATTTTAGATCGACAATTTTAAGAAAATGAAATATAGCAAATTTTAGTCATTTGGGGTAGAAAATATTGTGGAAAATGAAGAAATTGCTTGTCGTAAGAAATTTCTTCATTTTCCACAATTTTTTCTGAAGGCCTTTTCTTTATTGTAGTCAAAAGGAGTCTTAATGTGTGATAATGGTTTAACCCATTACCAGACGACAAAATTTTAGACTGGCCCAAGTTCAAAGATGTTGCAGACAACAATTCCAAGTTTTGGGTAGAAAACATTGTGGGAAATGAGGAAATTGCTTGTCACAAGCAATTTCTTTATTTACCCATAAGGTTTTCCAAAGCCTTATATTTCTTGTAGAGCGTCAGAAGACGTCAATATGTTGGAATGGGTTAAACGTATCAGTCTTTTTTCTAAGCCCAAAACAGGAATTTGTTTCATTAACAGTAGAAATTAGTCTTGCATTATACTGAGCTATTGATCACATATTATTTGAGCCGCGACGCGAGAAAATCGGTCTTCAAGAATTTTGACCAGATCCGACACAAATGAGGCTGTACAGCCGCAGAAAGTGATTAGAGTCACGAAATTTCGTACATGGGAAGAAGAAGAACTAAACATTCTCACCAGCGAAAACACAGACGCTGATCAGATTCGCGGTTACCGCGAAGCTGATCTGCGTCTTTGTTTTCGCTTATGCTAAATTCCGCTTTTCTCGCGTCGCGGCTCATTTATTGTTTATTATACCCCCCACAACAAAGTTATGGGGGGTATACTGGAATGAGGTTGTCCGTCCGTCCGTCCGTCAGTCCATAGACATAATTTTGTGTCCTCTTCTCCTCCCACAGTTTTTGACTGATTTTGCTGAAATTTTATTAGGTTTGTTTCCTATCATATGAAGTTGTGCACCTGCAATTTTCATCTTGATACAGTCAGTAGTTCCAGAGTTATGCCACTTTGAACTGTAGCACTTTTTCAGTGACAACGGGCTAGTGGGGGGTATTTGTCCGCTTTGCGACAGTTCTAGTTAAGTCCTATCTTGTTGGTAACTCTTAGAATTTTCTCCTTAAAAGTATATATTTAACTGAGCACTTACAACAAAATGGTTTGGATTTGAATTAAATTAAGTTATAATGTTTTTCCTCTCTTATTTGTTGCTCTGTGTATGACTGATATTTCCATTCTAATTACAGGTATCCAAAAGTGTGATGTACATTAAAGTTTGTCTCTGACACTCTCCTGCCATCAACAAATACCACATTCCATAGTGCAGCTGTGTTTTGGATGAAATGTTAGTGTGATGTTACAGGAAATATCCCACATTTAACCATGAACAAATCCCGCATTCCACGATTTAGCTGGGCTTTGACTGATATATTGTGTGATGTTATGTGAGATATCTAACATCCAACCATGAACAAATTCCACGTTGCATGGTGTAGCTGCGCTCTGGCTGAAATGTTTGTGTGATGTTGCATGAAATATCCCACATTCAACCATGAACAAATTCCACATTCCATGTTATACTCCGGATCTGACTAACATGTGTGTGATATTGCATGAAGTAATCAACAGATCCCACATTCCACGATTTAGCTGGACTTCAGCTGAAATCTTTGTGTGATGTCGCATGTGAAATCCCACATTCCATGCAGAAGTGGTGTTCCAGCTGAAATCTTTGTGTGATGCTTTATGAGAAATTCCACATTCCACGATGTCCCTTCATTCCAGTTGTAATCATTGAAAGATGTATGCATTAGCGTTCCTGGATTGATATTTATCATGAAAAGATTTTAGAAACCTCAATTTTACTGCATTGCTGGATTCTGCATGAAACATTAGTATGATCTTTTATGAGAAATCCCATATTGAGCTGTGTGTGAAAGTCCCTGAATGTATTTTCAATCCATGTGAAATCTTGAACTGTTGAATAAATGTGCTTTCCTGCTGAAATCTTTTATTTAAATGTGCTCCTCATACAAAGTTTGATTGTTATCTGGGTATTTTTTGGAATATTTCGTACATTCCTTTATGTAAGTGTGCATTCTGTGTAAGTTCTTCATTTTATATGTTAAAACAATTTCCACATTCCATTACAAAGCTACAAATATTTGAAGTCATTATACCCCCCACCTACGAAGTAGAGGGGGGTATATTGGTTTCACCATGTCTGTCTGTCTGTCCGTCCGTCCGTCCGTCCGTCCATCCGTCCGTCCGTCCGTCCGTAGACTTTTTCGTTTCCGTGCTCTAAGTCATGAACCGGTTTACCTAGGATCATGAAACTTTACACAGTTGTTGCCCATGACCCAAGGAGGTGCCCTATTGTTTTTGGGTCACGAAGGTCAAAGGTCAAGGTCACAATCGGACTTTGTTTAAAATCCGTTTCCGTGCTCTAAGTCATGAACCAGTTGACCTAGGATCATGAAACTTTACACAGTTGTTGCCCATGACCCAAGGAGGTGCCCTATTGTTTTTGGGTCACAAAGGTCAAAGGTCAAGGTCACAATCAGACTTTGTTTAAAATCTGTTTCCGTGCTCTAAGTCATGAACCGGTTGACCTAGGATCATGAAACTTTACACAGTTGTTGCCCTTGACCCAAGGAGGTGCCCTATTGTTTTTGGGTCATGAAGGTCAAAGGTCAAGGTCACAATTGGACTTTGTTTAAAATCCGTTTCCGTGCTCTAAGTCATGAACCGGTTGACCTAGGATCATGAAACTTTACACAGTTGTTGCCCATGACCCAAGGAGGTGCCCTATTGTTTTTGGGTCACAAAGGTCAAAGGTCAAGGTCACAATCAGACTTTGTTTAAAATCTGTTTCCTTGCTCTAAGTCATGAACCGGTTGACCTAGGATCATGAAACTTTACACAGTAGTTGCCCATGACCCAAGGAGGTGCCCTATCGTTTTTGGGTCACGAAGATCAAAGGTCAAGGTCACAATCGGACTTTGTTTAAAATCCGTTTCCGTGCTCTAAGTCATGAACCGGTTGACCTAGGGTCATGAAACTTTACACAGTTGTTGCCCATGACCCAAGGAGGTGCCCTATTGTTTTTGGGTCACAAAGGTCAAAGGTCAAGGTCACAATCAGACTTTGTTTAAAATCTGTTTCCGTGCTCTAAGTCATGAACCGGTTGACCTAGGATCATGAAACTTTACACAGTTGTTGCCCATGACCCAAGGAGGTGCCCTATTGTTTTTGATTCACAAAGGTCAAAGTCACAATCGGACTTTGTTTAAAATCCGTTTCCGTGCTCTAAGTCATGAACCGGTTGACCTAGGATCATGAAACTTTACACAGTTGTTGCCCATGAACCAAGGAGGTGCCCTATTGTTTTTGGGTCACAAAGGTCAAAGGTCAAGGTCACAATCAGACTTTGTTTAAAATCCTTTTTCTGTGCTCTAAGTCATGAACCGGTTGACCTAGGATCATGAAACTTTACACAGTTGTTGCCCATGACCCACGGAGGTGCCCTATTGTTTTTGGGTCATGAAGGTCAAAGGTCAAGGTCACAATTGGACTTTGTTTAAAATCTGTTTCCATGCTCCAACTAAAGAACCTTTTGACCTATAGCACTTTTTTCAGTGACAAGGCGCTAGTGGGGGGTATTTGTCCGCTTTGCGACAGTTCTAGTTACATTCTTATGTCATTCCCACATAATTAGGATTTTTGAAGCCTCATAAGAAAAAAGCTTTGGAAAACATGGGAAATAAAGAAAGAAATTGCTTTTGACAAGCAATTCCTTCATTTTCCACAAGGTTTTCTTCTTAGAAATACCAAAAAAAAGTCAATTTTTCATTCACTTATAATTGACATCTAAATAAAAGGTCTAAAATTTTGCCATTTGGTGATAGGTCAATCCATTATTTGTCATCCAAATCCTATGTGTGTGGCAATCTTTTAAATCATCTCAAAAAGACTATTTAAAAGAGTGCCTACGACATGGCGTTTGATCAGGTTTAATGATTTTTCACCATTTCAATAGTCATAAGTCCCTGCTGTTTAGAGACCATCCATTATTGTATACTTTCCTTATGGAATTTCTCAATTAACCCTTTCCCAAACAGCAAAGAATTAGACTGTTTTAATTTTGAAAGCTGCTGCAAGCAACAAAACAGATGTTGATAAAGACGGTTACATGTCTAATAAAGTAGAGAAAATATTGAGGTAAAAGGTTAAAATGTACATTATAGGCATTTTCTTCTTTTATTTAAATGTTTTCCCAAGCCTTATCTATTATGAGTGTCAAAAATTGCCACTGTTTAGGGAATGTTTTCATACTGCAGTTACCATATTTTGGTATAAAGCAGTCAAAATGCTGTTAAGCGGTACTTCTTCCTTTCCCATTGAAGTGTTGTATTTTATTGAAAAGCAATGTTATGAAATGGGTGTAAATGTGGTTTGGTTGATAATTGAAAATGTATTGTTTGTTCATTGACAAAGTCCCTTTTTATGCCCCTGCATAGAAAGATCAGGGGCATATTGTTTTACTCGGGTCTGTCTGTCTGTTTGTCTGTCTGTCTTTCCAAAAACTTAACATAAGCATTTTCAGGAGCATTAGTGTCTCATAAACACATCATGTTTCTTTTTGATGTTTGGTAAGAAAGAAATCATATTTTTGTATTTTGTTTTAAATCATCATTATGGCCATAGATTTGAAAATGGCAAATTCTGACTGAATGTATAAGTCACAACTGTTTGTATATGTCGGAGGCCACTTTGGAATCTAGACCGATCCGGAATCGGCCTAGTCCAGTTTAGAATTCTACTCTGGCCTAGTCCAAATTGGAATTCTAAACTGGACTAGACCAATCTGGAATCCGCCTAGAAAGTTTCTAGTCCAGATAAGAATTCCAATCTGGCTAGGCCGATCCAGGATCGGCCTACACCAGATTGGAATCTATTGTAACAGTGATTTTATGTGAAAATTCCCCATTAATTTCGTCTGAAAGAATATTGTTTACACATTTTCTTTGAAAAAATATTAATGTAAAAGTAAATCTTTATAATAACCGATAGCTGAATACAAAATGAATTTTGTTTAAACATCTAGGCTACCTGTCTTAGGAAATTAAAATTGATAAATATTTATCTAAGATTTATGATCAATTAATCATTCATTGAAAATAGACTGAAGAAACAGCACCCACAAAAAATCTAGTAGGACCTACATGCATAAACAAAATTTTGCATTCTATCGGTAACTATTTCAAAATTTATTTGTTTGTAATTAGAATAACTTTATCCATTTTTTACTTTATCCATCGGAATAATTTCTTTTTGATATGATTTCTATGAATATTAAGTTTTAAAATCTAGCTTTTAGCAGCGACAAAATTATGCCTTGTTTGGAAAAGGGAAAACACAAAAGATTTAACCCATTATCAGACCACATAATTTTAAGCTTGTCCAAGATGTTGCAGATGGCATTTTCAAATGAATGAAATTTAAATTTGAGTTGTCTTTTTGGGTAGAAAACATTGTGGAAAATGAAGAAATTGCTTGTCATAAGCAATTTCTTCATTTTCCACAATGTTTTGACAGGCCTTTTCTTGTAAGGGAGTCTAAAGGCGTCACTGTACAGTAATGGGTTAAGAGCTGTAACCCGTTTCCTTGTCCATGTCCAACAATGTTATTTATTTACATAATCCAAGATAAATAAATAGTCATTGTCAATAGTCATTGTTTTTATGTTAAGATACAAAAACAAATAATGTTTATAATCAAACATGTATATCTATGATGTTTACAAGTTATATCTACGCTTAGTTTCAATTAAACAATGGATTCTAAAGTGGTCTAGGCCGATTCTAGATCTGCCTAGCCAGATCGGAATTCCATACTGGCCTAGAGCAATTCAGAATCTGCCTAGACCACATTAGAATTCTAATCTGGACTAGTCCAAACTAGAATTCCAGTTTGGACTAGACCGATTCCGGATCAGCCTAGGCCGATTACGGATTAGCCTAGATTCCAATGTGGACTCTGACATATATATGATATTTTGTTAGTTTATGTATGCATTTACCATGTTAAGAGGTCATATAGTTTAGTTATTTTTCCACAATGTTTTTATATTCAGTTAATCCCAGGTCCCATTTAGTGTACATGTGTATTTAATTTTAGTAGATTGCTTGTAAATAGGAAATATATTTATTATAGCTTGATTATTTTTACATATTTCTGAAAATTGTTTAGTTTTAACCCTTGTCATGCATAAACTGAATAGGGTTTGCTTTGATCAAGTAAATTGTCACATGATTATGGACAAACAATAGTATTTCATAGGTTTTGTAATAAAATATCGTAACTACGGCTTGAATCAAGCCATAGTTACAAGATTTTATGACAACACCTACAGTTTATCAATCCATAATTACGATAAACCCAGTCTGTTTTAACCCTTTCCCAAACAAGACCTGGTTTTGACGTCCCTAGTTGAAAAGGCTTGGGAAAACATTGAAACAAAAGAAGAAACTGCTGATAAACAGCAGTTTCTCCTTTTGTCTCAATATTTTCTGTGCCATATTTTAGACAAATCATGTCTTTATTAGCATCATTTTTGTCGTCTGCAGCAGCTTTCAAATTGGATCACCCTAAAACTTTGTCGTTTGGGAAAGGGTTAAGCACAAAATTCATTGCCATTATTCTTACTTTATCATGAGATATAGAAGGGCTAGGGAAAACATTGAGGTAAAGATGGAAATGCTGGTAACAAGCATTTTATCCCTTTTCACTAACATTTTCCTTGTTTTTTGTACACAAATTCTATCGTATTCAACATCAATTATGTTGATAGCAACATCTTATATATTGAAAAAGAAATGTTTTACTACTTTGGGAAAGGGTAAAAGTACCTGAGTATTTTGTTCTATCATTTAGCATGACAGGGGTTAACATTAGATTATATAAATCCAATTGATCACTTAATCCTTTCCTAAACAAGACCTGGTTTTGACATCCCTACTATAAGAGGCTTGGAAAAACAATGAGGCAAATGAAGACAACGAACATAACCAGTGTTTTCTCCTTTTGTCTTAACAGTTTCTTTGCTTATTTGCATGCAAAAAGTAAAGTAAATTCTATTTTGTAGTCTTCAACAGCTTTCATTTTGGATTGTTGTTTAGGAAAGGATAGAAAATAATGGATGAGCCAAGAATCAAATGTACTATTTTACCCTTAGCTTGCTAAGATTAATGCCTTACAATTTCATGTTAGGATATTCAGGATTAGACAGTGTAAACCAAGACTAGACAGCTAAATTGTGATAAGCCTTCTCTATTGTGTTAGCAGCAAGGGTAAAATTGTATAAAATAGACTGCTGGTTTTGTTTTGATTGCTTTAAATTTACTGTTTTGAGATTTATAATGTAAAAACATTGGAGTTTATGTTAAATGATATTGAAAAGATAATTTCAACTTTGGGAAACAAAATGGAAATCCTAATATTGATCGAGTTATTTCAAAATCATTGTAAGAACAGCACTAAAGTCTCAAAATGGTCAATTGACCAATTGTCTTATAATACAAAATAATGTTTAACATTTGTGTATATAATCATAAAAGTTTTATTTTTTGACAGCCTATTTTCTGTTTGCATAATTCTATGACTGAGATATACAGGGTCTGAATTCCATTTCACTATAGTTCAGTCAACATATTATGTCACATGTTTACAAAATTTATGTTTGTAAATGATGAAATATCAAACTCCAAGCTACTGTATTTTTGCATGCGTTGGTTCAAATCTTGCAGGTGTCTCACACCTGCAAGATTTAAACCAACGCAAGCAAAATTGCATTGAAAATTAAGAACGCTCTCCCCGTTGTTTACATAGGTAATTTTGTAAACATGTGTTATAATATCGTGACTGGATAATACATGTGCATTCTGTTTAGAGATTTCAAATCTCATTCTTATGCTTCCAAAAATACTTGTGTATACAACATTTATTGATAAAATGGTTTTCTAAGGACCTTTTCCAAAATGGCAGAAATTCATTCTTTAACTATCTGAGCAATGATGCAGACCACTAAATGTATGTTTATTATCAAACATAGCATTTGTGTACAATATAGTACAGAAAATATTGAGGCAAAAGGAGAAATGCTGATTATCAAGCCTTTTGTATAAGGCATAGCAAAATCACATCTTTCTTGGAAAGGTTTAATTATCTCTTTTCAAAATGGATATTGACTTCCTGGCTTCTTCACAAAGCCTCTCATTCATATTTTACAGCAAATAATGACATTTTCCTTCTTATGTGTCATGTAAAATGCATGATTTTAACCTTGTACATACTAGTGTGATTTGATTGTATGATTTTGTGCTGTTTTGTAAATATTAAAACAAACAAACAAATAAACATATCAGTTATATAACATACTAAATCATTCCTATGATGTCATAACTTCATAAATACATACATGTATTATCGTGATGGAAAACTTTACCATTTCCCTTTGGCCAAACAGCACGCGGTTTAGACATCCCTTAAAGAAAAGGCTTGGGAAAAATTGAGACTAAAGAAGAAAATGCTGATAGTCAGCATTGTCTCCTTTTGCCTCAATTTTTTCTGCGTTTCAATATACACAGTTCATCAATTTTGTCATGTGCTGTAGCTTTCATAAAGGAGCAGTCTAATATTTTGTGGTTTTGGAGAGTGTTAAGAGATCTAGCTTGACAATTTAACCCTTTCACGAACAGCGAAATTAAGAGTGGTTTAATTCAAAAGATGCTGAAAACATAAAAATGCTTTTTAATGAATATAGGATTTGTGTACAATGAAACATGTAAAATATTGAGGCAAAAGAAGAAAATGCTGGTGGCCAGCATTTTCTTCTTTTGCCTCAATGTTTTGCCAAATATTTTCCTTTTGACACGTCAAACAAGGTCCTTTTTGGGAAAGGGTTAAGACATCATTATTCATTCATGCCATATTCTCAATCTGTCTTCTGCTCAACATTGTTTCAACTTCAGTTTTATTGTACAAGTTTATTATAATATCCCCCCCCCAAAAAAAAAAAAAAAAAAAAAAAAATGCTTTTGGGGGTATAATACTGGAATCAGCCTGTCTGTCTCCTTCAGTCTGTATACAAACATTGTTCATAGCATAATTCCAAAAGTATTAAAGATAGAATCATGAATCTTTATAGGTGGAAATATCCCATTTTGGAGAGGTGCATTGCAGAAGAACCATTACTCTGCCCATCATATTTTGTGGACTTATTGCCCTTCGTCAACAAAAATACATGTCCCGACAAAATGTAGTGGCGGGGGTATTTTATCACCTTTAGTGATATTTCTAGTTTACTCTGTGAACAATGTATTTTAAAACAAATGATACATAAAAGATTTATGTACAATCTAGCACAGGAAAAATTGAGGCTAAAGGAGAAAATGCTGATTTTCAAAAACAGGTTAATTTTTGGAGAGGGGTTATATTTGGCAAAACATGTTTTGGTGGTACCTTTGATGTTACGTTTTCTGACAATTCTAATGTCTTGTTGTGTTTTTTTGCTCAGTTATGATACATTATGTAACCATTCATGTTTATTTATTTCACAATCATAGTCATGTATCATTGTTTTTATTCTATGCTTTATTAAAGATAACCTTATTTATCTTTTCCAGTTAAGGTAGTGCAACCCTTATTAAAATTTTGAATTGTTGGTAGTAAGCTGATCTGAAATAGTTCAGAGCAATATCAAGCTTGAAATGTATACTGATCATTTGTAGGGGCAGGACATGTCTCTGAAAATTTGGTGATTGTCTGACCAACCTGATCAAATCTGACATGAGTTGCACTACCTTAACAGAAGTGTATCTAAATCAATCAACAGATGACATGAGTTGTACTACCTTAACACAAGTGTATCTTAACCCATTACCACACAATGACCCTTTTTGACTCCTCACAAAATAATGACAATGGACAACATTGTGGAAAATGAAGAAATTGCTTGTGACAAGCAATTTCTTCATTTCCCACAATGTTTTCCGTCCAAAAAGACCCTAAAAATTAACATTTTCATTTACTTAAAATTGTCGTCTGCAATATCTTTGAATTTGGAATGGTCCACAGTTTTGTCGTTTGGTAACGGCTTAATCAACAGATGACAAGATGTTAGACTAGGAGTAGTTGAAATCAAGTTTATGTAACAAAAATGAAATAAAGATTTGATCTTGAAAGTATTAAACAAACAAAAAAATAAGAAAAAAAAACCCAACATTTTTTGTCTTTTACTGCAATGGTTTTCAAGAATTCTTTTGTTGTGTCATTTAGATAACTAAATTTGTTCAAATTTGCAGTTTCTCAAACTATTGTCCATATCTGAGTATTCTGTGTACGTTTAGGTCCATTTTCAGCTTGTTTTCTACAAAGTATTCTTTTTGACTCAAATTGTATAATTATCTACCTATGTCATATTGTCGCTTTCCTTAAAAAATCTGATAACTACAGTTTGTTTTATGTTGTAGCTACGAGGTTTTAAAAGAAAAAGGGACAATATGTAGAACTATTCAATTTAAATTTGGATTTTTGATTTATAAGTTGGTTAAGAACACTGTCATGGAAAGATACGAATAAGGTATTTTTATTTTATATTGCTTTTCTAGGAAAACCTCTTTACTGCAGCTTGTTTTAAGCTGCAGTTACCAGGTTTTCAATGAAAAGCAGCGCTTTATTGCTAACAATCAGTCTGCCACTACAATTACATATATGTATTGTTGTGTAATCCATATGCTGCTTCAATTACACATATGTACTGTATATGTGTAATATAGATGTAACCACAACACAAGTGATTTGTACATAGTTGTAATCTGAATATTCCAAGTGTTTGTTATTTTTTATAGATTTTTATTGTTTAAATGTATAATAAACCACATCACCAACATTGAACAAGCCCTTGTATTTTGTTTTTTTCTGTCCAGACCTCTTTCTATACCTTATAAACCATAGTTGCCCATCATCACATAATGATGTCTTTTGTTGGCATACAAGATAAACGCTTTGGAAAACATTGTGGAAAATAAAGAAATTTGCAATTTCTTCATTTCCCACAATGTATTCTAAAAAAAAAAAAAAAAAAAAAAAAAAAAAAAAAAAAAAAAAAAACCGAAAAGATTTGTTAGACATTTTTGTCTGCACAATCTTTGAATTTGGATCTATCGAACATTTCAAATGGCGTCTGGTAATGGGTTAATAACAAAGCTTCATTTTGATGATCCTAATGTAAAACAAGGTGTCTAACTTTCACAAGATATCCGCACCACACTGCTTGATTACAACTGGGGACAGGACCGTACTGATTCAAGTACGAAAACAACAAAAGGCAATCTTAATAAGCTATGGTTATGGTTCTTGTGATTGTTCATGTAATCATGAAGTTTTAACAAAATGCAATAAGTCAAAAATGAGCAAGTTATTGTGATTGAAAAAAATGATTGAGGTAGAGTTATGGTTCTTGTGATTGTTCTTGGGATCATGAAAAAAAAATGATTGAGGTAGAGTTATGGTTCTTGTCCACTGCACTTCTACTTCATACCATCTATCGACTCATAAAGTTTAATGATCATAGCTATTACAATAACAGAGATACGCTCTACCAGACAAAATCCAAATATGAAAAACAATAAAGGGCAATTACTCAAAAAGTAAGCTAGGTAGAGTTATGGGCTTTGTGCACTGCACTTCTTCTTGATGACATCTATCCATCCATGAAGATCCATGATCTTAGCCATAATACTTTAAGAGATATGCTCTGGACAAAGTCCATGTTTGAAAAAAAAAAAAAAAAAAAAAAAAAAAGAGTATCGCTCCACTGACTTTTAGACGTCGAAATTCTTCAAGGAATACAATAGAGGTCTATCCCAAAGAAGATTCGTGCTACACCACAATGGAATCCCATATGTGGTTATGGAGGAGAAATGTTTTTAAAATTTTCTTGTAATTACACTATGTTTCATTTAGCGAAATATACTAGTCAAAACTTCTAACCGGCCACTTAAAAAACAAAGATAATTTTTTCTGTGGCGATCGGATTTTCATGAAATTTGCTATGTGAATTGTTAAGCAACTTTCCAGATGATTTTGGCGAAAAGTTTCCGTTGTTTTATTGAATTTAAAGCGCAACACGAGAAAAGCTCAAAAAGCTCTAAATTCATACAGAGCTCAAAACATTGTCAATGTAGTGGTTTTTGTCTCATGGATCGTTAGCTGCAACATAGAATATAGGGTTAATTCACGTTTTTGAGGTCGTTAACATTCTCAGAGGCCCAAAAAATGCGTTATCGCCTGAGACCGAAGGTCGAGGGCGATAACCCATTTTGTGGGCCTCTGAGAATGTTAACGACCGAAAAACGTGAATTGACGCTATTATTGCATAAAATATGAAGAATTTGCAAAGAAATGTAATAAAATAAGACGAATAACTGAAAAACTTTGTGAAAATTTAGCCACATTTTAACCGACAGACACCAGAGTTTTCCGGCATTCGACTCGACATATATCGAGTAAGTCCGATATCCACTAGACGGGCCGTTAGATTTTCATCGTGTAGCTATGTAGTCAAGTTTCATCGCATTTTTACTGACATAATCTTCATTTGGGTTGGCGAAATCGTAACAATATTCGACTAAGTTTTCTTTTGGAAACATACTCTGGATATTCTAACGTTCATTTCAGTGCGGGTACAGTAATAAAACAAAATGTCGGAAATTCCGAGGTAGATCTCTGGTTCGTTTCAGACATTCGTTCATTTCGATAAAAAACAAAGCTGTAAAGGAAAAATTGCAGTAACTAAAAGAAGAACAAGAAACACATAGGCTTACCATCACATTTGACCTAGACCACAAACACTCAATTCTAATTTATATTCTTCCATGTCCACGAAATCCACTTTTAGTTCAAAATCTGTCAGCTGCCCGTTTGTTTACCTTTTGATTCCAAGAATTAAACCTACGTCACTATATACGTCATCATTACACTGGGAGACCTAGTTTACTATTTATTGGGGTATAAACTGGAAATGGGGTCCTATAAGAATTTACATCGCGGAAAAGGGAAATGACAAAATTTCGGCTTTATTTTCAATTTTCTGAAGCACACACAACAAATCCCCGACCGAGGATATGTGAATGCAAAACCGGTCCAAAAATGCACGTGAATTTACTGAATAACGACTGTTTTTGACAATATCAGACTGATTTTTGCTTGTTATCCAATGCCAATAACAGACTGAAAACACACATTTTAGGCAATAATAAGTAAAAATTTGGAAATGTTTGACAATTGTGCGCGGCATATGGCCCTAGAAGAAAATGATTGAGCTTATGTATGATAATGCAGAAAAACGGTTCCTAGAAACAACACCTAAAACACGTTTTTCTTCAAAAATGCTTAAAATATAGACTGGTAATCCCCGTTGAGCTACAAAATGTAGGATATGTGGAAAAAATCAGTTTGATGCATCGTCTTTCCACACCAGACCATATTGAAGCATATACACCCAAACACACTTTGAATTTTTAACCGTGACCTGTGTATGCATGAGAGCAAACAAAAGGTCACGTGGTCGTTTTACTATATAATTCATTGAGCGAGTCGTTATTTTCACGGGAGCATTTTTCAATTATTCTGCCTTAGTACTAGGAATATTTTATACAGTCATTTACGTTAATTATTAGAGTTTTGAGTTACAGAAATATTTTTGCAACTTTGATTGAAAAAAAGAGATTTTTTGGCTTGTAATCATTCGTACCCTGTCTCCATCGCCCGTTACCATCATGCAAGTTCAGGATGAGCTACTGCTTTTGAAAACCAGATAAAATCAATTTTGCAGAAGCATTTGAGCTCCTTAGTACTGTCCAGGTGTGAGCGGTAATATTTTGCATGTGTTTGTACTCTAGATTAGAGCCAATAATGGACAGGTCACAGGATGTATTCCCAGCCTCGGAGCGTGGACAATTATAAATAAACTTAGGGCTGCAATATTGTTGAGAGGTGTTAAATTAAAAAAAGAAATGAAAAGAAAAATGTTTTAAACCTTTACCAAACAAGAAATGTTAATGTTTTGACTGTCATGGGCGGATCCAGGATTTTTTTTTTTTTTGGGGGGGGGGGGGGGGGTCTAGCCCATAAGATGGAAGATGGCTTTAAATTCGTGAATTGTGTAACGATACATGTATAGGCCTACTGTACTAACTTTGTATAGTCAAAATTCGATTTTCGGCTTATTCCAGGGGGCGGGGCGAACATCCCGAACCCCCCTCTAGATCCGCCCTTGCACGTACAAAATCCTACTTTCAAGATGCCCATTCTGTTGTCTGCGGAGCTTCCAACTTGAATCAGGTGCCGTTTAGAAAGGGGTTTTAAAAGCCGCT
Source organism: Fragum sueziense (assembly GCA_963680895.1). Classification (NCBI taxonomy): domain Eukaryota; kingdom Metazoa; phylum Mollusca; class Bivalvia; order Cardiida; family Cardiidae; genus Fragum; species Fragum sueziense. The sequence goes on along the minus strand of OY804593.1, from coordinate 76,325,394 downwards.
GTCAAACTTGAAAAGTCTAAATAATTTGTCGTTTGGAAAATGGGCTTTAAGAGCAATGCTTTTATTATCAAATTGATCTACCATAATGAATTATCTATCTACATAAGCCTTTCGGTACTGAGATTGTCATCTTCACACTGAAAATGGCATGTTTCGTACATTTTTTTGTTGGGGAAAGGGGGTTAAATACATGAAAATGACAGTTGAACCTGGCGGCTAGGTCCTCAAAAGATCAGTGGATACTACGTTTTCGGAGGGTCAAAAATGACTTAAAAGCCAGTAAAGACCATAATTGGAAGTCAGTCAATGATATCCCGTCGAGATTCACAGAGGAATCGTCACAAAACGGAGTGTGATTCCTCTCAAACTTCTTCTTTCCTCCGTTCATTTCCATTGCACGTTGGATGCTTTGCTCTCAATTGGGTCAGAGCCTCGATCTGGCATTAAAAAGTGTTACTATTTTTAGTAACAAATTGGAAGTGTGTTTGGGTGTATTCGCTAGATAGTCTACCTAAATTATAGAAATAAGGCCGTAGAAAACACATGCGTAGGAACTTTTTGTTAATGCTTAATTGAAACTTCGATATGTATGGAAGATCACTAGGGTGGAGGTCACATGATAGAGGTCATTTATAGGTCACCACAAGGTCAAAGGTCAACTAAGTGCAAAAATAAATGCTGTACCAAGAAAATCCGCCATAACTCACTTAGTTCTGGGTCTAGACTAACAAATTTGGTATCAAAATGAAGCTGGGATATTCATCTTTATTTTGCGGTATAGATATGCAAATTAGCTAATTTACATATATAAGATTTTGAAGATTTAATTAGAAATTTCGATGATTTCTTGGTCATTTTTTATAGCATAAAGTTGGAACATAAGCTATAACTCACCAAGTTTGTGGTGTAGATTCACAAATTGGGTGCCAAAATAAAGCCTAGACATCTGTCCTCAAGTATAGTTAAGCAAAATAAGTAAATTACATATGTATGCTTTTTAATTATTTTTTTAATTAATTGATAAAAATATCGCCAATTTGTGAATATTTGATTCACACAGTATTCAGACTTAAAGGTATCACAAGAAAATTCTTTAAAAATCAATCATTTGGCCAATTCGAACCAAACTTGGTATGAATGTTCTTTGAGTGACCCTATTGAAGATGTGTTATCAAAATTTTGATTTGACAAAAAAAGTGGGCGTGGCAAGGCGGGGCTTATCTGCCTTAGAGAAATCACAATAAAATTCTTTAAAAATCAACCACTTGGCCAATTTGAACCAAACTTGGCATGAATGTTCTTTGTGTGACCTTTTTGAACATTTTTTAAACAAAATTTTGATTCGTCAAAAAACGTGGACGTTGCAGGGCGGGGCTTATCGAACTTAAACAAATCAAAAGAAAATTCTTTAAAAATCAACCATCGGGTCAATTTGAACCAAACTTTACGTGATTGTTCTTTGAGTGATCCTTTTGAACATTTGCTAAGAAGTTGTTTGAAATCAACAACAAATAATATAAGGACGTGGCAGGTTGGGGTCATTTTCAACTTGGAGAAATCACGAAAAAATACTTTAAAGATACATATTTACTGTTACTTACTTATTTTCGGGATAATTTGCCGTAAAAATAACTGTACATAATTAAAATATGGCCTTTATTTTTTCTCTGTGCCAAATTTCAGCTCTGTCTGATCTGTATTGGCTTAGATTACGACGGATTTAAAACCCAATATCACATCATTTCGTAAACACTATCGACGCACTTTGAATATTTTACATAGTTTTACACCGCTGCATGATTATCGATTTATGTCATTTGCTGTATGAATCTCGTATTCTGTCTTATAAAGTCTATAAACGGTGCGACAACATGCTAAAAGCCAACTTCTGTGGATCATAAGGGATTTATGCCTAGGGATACTAATGTCACTTTAAAAACAACCATTGTGCTAATTTATACCCAACTTTGTTGGATCGAAAATCGAAATTGTAACCAAATTGATTATGCAAGAACTGTTTTACTTCTAGCCTGATCGGAACAGAAAGTTTTTTTTAGTTATAAACCTTTGTATTCGAAAACAATTGCCATTTTCACTCATGTCATTAGAAATTTTGATGACTGTTTTGTCATTTTCTTTATAATGTAGTTGAAACATAAGCTATAATTTGTGGTGTACATTCACGAATTGGGTACCAAGATAAAGCCTGGACATCTGTCCTCAAGTTCGATTGTGCAAATTAGCTAAATTGCATAAGCAAGATTTTTATCGTCAATTTATGAATATTTGATACACACGGTGCCTTGAAACTTTGTGGGTTGATTTTATCATATTGTTTATGCAAACATCCAATCAAAAACATGATTATGCATTTTTAGATATGTCCGATTGAATAGCAGTATCGTAGAGGGTGTAGTTTCCATGGTAACATGTGTTGTGACTGTGGGGTATAGCAGGATGAACAGCTATAGTTCACAAATACCGGGTTTAGACTGACAGTTGATGTGTTATAAAATGAAGCTAACACATCCGTCCTTATTTTTCAGAATTGTTATGCAAAAAAGGTTTGCTTGATTGTAGAATTTATTAGAATAACTAATGAAGTTATCATCAATTTTATAGAGTACATTGGGAACATCAGATATAGCTCAGTTCTTGGTATAGATTAACAACTTTGGTATCAAATAAAAGCATAGGCATTCGTGTTTATTTTTGGGTACAGTTATGCAACCTAGTAGTTATGCAAATCAACTAATTTGCAAATGTATAATTTTGAAGAGTTAATGGGAAATTTCATGAAATTTCCATTGTTTTTGTTTCCTATATAGCAAGAAAAAAGCTTATGTTCAAGAACTTTGCGGTGTGCACAAACAATTTTGGTATTGAAATAAAGCCTAGAGATCCATTCTTAACTTCAAATTTGCGAATAAGCATATCTGAATGTCCACGATTTAAATGATTTTTAATAAATTTTTAGAATTATGATGAACACATCACGAATTTGTGAATATTAGATACATACAGTGCTTTCAAGCATCTTGGAAATACTAGTAAATCACATGGTTTATGTACAACTTCCCGCCCAACATAAAAATCAAGCATTTTGAAGTCTTTTTTCGGAAATCAGTTTGAACTTCGATATGCTAGAGAGTGCGTTTTCCATAAAAACATATCTTTGAAAGGTCGTTTAAGGGGATATAGCTAGAGAAGCAGATATAACTCACTGTGTTCTGGGTGTAGGTTAACAGTTATGATATCAAAATGAAAGTTAGGCACCCATCTAAATGTTCCAGCATAGCTTTATGCAAAATAAAAAAACTGGTATAATTGATAAAATTATTGTCATTTTTTCGGGAGTGCAATTGGAAAATTAGACACAGATTATTTAAAGTTATGTGTATCGACTTAAACGTATAGACGAATTCAGAAATTAGTATTTACCTGATTACCTCCCTTACCACCGCCATTACCGTACTGAAGATTATCAACTTCTCAGTACTCGAATGTCAATAATTTAGTGATAGTTGGTATCTTGAGAAGCTTCTGATGGGCATATAACGACTTTAATGGTTAATTTCTGGCTACAGAAACAAAACACATTGATAAGAGAATGTTTGTTCGTCACCAAGAGGTACTTTAATTAAAGACTGTCCATACAAATATGATCCAAAACAGACTGGAATAGAAGGTTAATGCAAATCTTATCAAAATACTTAATGCATTTCCTTTAAATGACAAGAGACCAGCCCTATAAATGACAAGGGGCCAGTCCCTGTGACAATCAAAGGTTCTATAAAATGAGGTAGAGCAGATATTCTAAAATGATATTTAGTGCCAAAGCACTTGTATGCAAAAATCTGTAGACTGTAGATTCTACCAAGAAAAGAAAAAAAACGACATTTCTTTCGCCAAGATATGTACTTTCAATGACTAGTGAGTTTAAGAGAGACAAGCAGTTAATGCATGCCAAACATCCCAGGGAAATCCATGATGACCAAATTCATGATCACCCAATTCGTCTTTTTGACAGATAAATGTCACGAAATTGTGATAAAATGGATTTAAGCATATTTCCTTTGATAAGAAAATGAGCACAGTTTGCAGCTTTGTCTACTGTTAAAGGAAGCCTTAAATCAACTGTGTAATAACGGAGCAGCGTCTACTCTTGGCATAACTGATTCTCCTTTAGGGATGTTTATCTGACCCTGATATTTGACCTTGATTTTATGAATGACACCAATTCTGGTACGAAAAGATATTTACTTACATACCAAATTTAAGCTATTGAAATGTAAACGATAAGACATTTTAAGTAGGCTTAAGTGCTCGCAATAAGTTATACAGACAAAGTAAAGACATACAGTATTGAAAGATTATAAACCACAAAATTCTAAATTTTTGGCAGCATAATATCAATAATATATGTATAATATATGTAATATGATAATATTGTGATTGAGTCATACAAGAAACTTCAAAATGCACTGTGGGCATATACAGGTATTCACAAACGGAAGACAATTTTATCAAAATTTCATATTAACTATTCAAACCCAAATGCGGTTGAGCTATTGTAAGTTAGGTACTTTGCATAAATATTCCCATGAAATAAAGACGGGTGCAAAAACTTAATATTGACATAGTAATTGGTAGTCTACACTCAGAATGCAGTGAAAAATTGCTGTTTCTCCAGCTATACCCCTCAACAAACTTTTTAAAAGATACGCTTCCATGGAAAACACACTCTCTAGTATACTGTATTTCAATCTGATTCTGTAAAAAGACAGCAACATGCTTTATTCTGTTTGTGACGGGAAGTTGTGCATTATGCAGCATATACAATATCCTCCGTGAATCTTTACCAAGATGGCATGAGCGAAAATGACAATTTTGTCAAATGCAAATGCTTATAACTAGGGACTTTCGGTTTTGATTAGGCTTAACGTAAAACTATTCTTGCATGATCAATTTAGTTACAATTTTGTTCAAATAGATTCAGCAAAGCTGTGTATAATTTAGCACAATATTCTTTTTTTAGATAATGATTTCCCCATGTTGAAAATGTCCCAATCCTGCCACGTTAATGAATCAAACAATTTGTTTACAAATGTTTATAAGGGTCTCTCAAAGAACATTCAAGCCAAGTTTGGTTAAAATTGGCCCAACGGTTGATTTTTAATGAATTTTCTTATAATTTGTCCGATGAGCATCGCCATGCAATGCCACGCCAACATTTTTTGAAGAATCAAAATGTTCAAAAGGGTCACACAAAGAACATTCATACCAAGTTTGGTTTGGTTCAAATTGGTCTAATAGTTGATTTTTTTAAGAATTTTCTTGTGATTTCTCTAAGTCTGATGAGCCCCGCGCTGCGACACCCACATTTTAGTCAAATTAAAATTCTGGTTACAAATCTTCAATAGGGTAACTCAAAGAACAAGGTTGGTTGGAATTGGCTCAGTGGTTGATGTTTAACCCATTACCAGATGGCAAAATTCTAGACTGGTCCAAATTCAAAGATGTTGCAGACGACAATTTCAAGTTGATGATATTTTAAAAATCTTTCAATTTTGAGTCAGTCAGAAAACATTGTGGAAAATGAAGAAATTGCTTGTCACAAGCAATTTCTTCTTTTTCCACAATGATTTCCCAACCATTTTTCTTGAGGGGAGTCAAAAAGTCACTGTGTGGTAATGTGTTAAAGAATTTTCTTGTGATTTCTCTAAGGCAGATAAGCCCCGCCCTGCAACGCCCACTTTTTTGTCAAATCAAAATTTTGATAACAAATCTTCAATAGGGTCACTCAAAGAACATTCATACCAAGTTTGGTTCAAATTGGCCAAGTGGTTGATTTTTAAAGAATTTTATTGTGATTTCTCTAAGGCAGATAAGCCCCGCCCTGCCACGCCCACTTTTTTTTGTCAAATCAAAATTTTGATAACACATCTTCAATAAGGTCACTCAAAGAACATTCATACCAAGTTTGGTTCGAATTGGACAAATGATTGATTTTTAAAGAATTTTCTTGTGATACCTTTAAGTCTGATTACTGTGTGAATCAAATATTCACAAATTGGCGATATTTTCATCAATTAATTAAAAAAAATAATTAAAAAGCATACATATGTAATTTACTTATTTTGCTTAACTATACTTGAGGACAGATGTCTAGGCTTTATTTTGGCATCCAATTCGTGAATCTACACCACAACCTTGGTGAGTTATAGCTTATGTTCCAACTTTATGCGAAAGAAAATGACAAGAAAATCTTCGAAATTTCTAATTAAATCTTCAAAATCTTATATATGCAAATTATATGATTTGCATATCTATACTGCAAAATAAAGATGAATATCCCAGCTTCATTTTGATACCAAATTTGTTAGTCTAGACCCAGAAGTAAGTGAGTTATGGCGGATTTTCTTGCTATACCATTTATTTTTGCACTTAGTTGACCTTTGACCCTGTGGTGACCTTAAAAGGACCTATATCATGTGACCTCCACCCTAGTGATCTTCCATACATATCGAAGTTTCATTTAGGCATGGAGGTCGAGCATTAACAAAAAGTTCCTACACAAGTCACATTTTGGGTGAGATTTAGGTAGACTAAGATAAAATGTTTTGCTGGTTGAATTTTAACACCATTTTACCATGCATCCTATTCTTTCTGTTTTCCTGTAGTCAAAGGTCACACAAAATTGACAATGTTTTCCATTTTTTTTCTTGGTCTGGGTTGCAGCTAACAATTTGTGGACTTTGATTTGTTGAAATAGGCCAGTCACTTTAGCATTTAGGGTACCACTAATTCTAACAGAAATAATTTTGTAACTGAACGAAAGTCTTTTATATCATGATCAACATATCAAAAGTCCTCAGAGCAAATCTGGGGGGAAATGGTGTTAAATCACGCTAAAAGATGCCTTGATATGATCGTAATACACTGGTCCATCCTAACCACCATACATTTTCTCGAGTACCACGTGCTTCTCTTACACTATACTTTTCACATATCATTTTTAATTTGATTGAATTTTATATGAAAATTGAAAAATGTATTCCTTATAAATAAAAATTCAAAATGATAGATATAACGAATAAGTAAAAATAATTTCGCTTTACATAGAATTATCTTCGATCGATTTTTAAAAGTACGGAAGCTCAATTTGACTATAATATTATTACATCTGTCAGATATAGATTATTCAAATCGGAATTACACAATTTGCGAGTAAATCATCCTTTACTCGCCCCCAACCACTTGCTTTGAAGTTCACACATGCTTTTTTGTTATTATACGCCCGAAGGGTCGCATTTTGTTATGGCCCGATCGTCCGTCTGTCCGTCGATCCGTCCGTCCGTCCGTTAGCAATTTCTTGTGTGAGCAACTTCTCCTACAACTTTGATCGGAATTTGATCAAACTTGCCATAATGAATCTTCATGGTATCTAGTTGTGCACACCGCTTACGGAATTCAGATAACTCGTTTCGTTCTTGAATTATCTTCCCTTGAATAAAAAAAAATTGCCCATTTTATTGTGTGCGCATTGTGTGCGCAACTCCTCCTACAGTTTTGATCAAAATTTTATCAAACTAGCCATAATAAATTGCCATGGTGTCTAGTTGTACAAACTGCTTACGGAATTTAGATAACTGTTTTTGTTTCTGAATTATCTGCCCTTGAATTTAAGGAAATATGCCCATTTTCTCAAAAATACCCATTTTCTCGTCTGCGCAACTCCTACAGATTCAACCCGAATTTAATCAAACTAGCCACAATGAATCTCCATGGTATCTAGTTGTGCACACCGCTTACGGAACTCAGATTTTTTCGTTCTTGAATTATCTGCCCTTGAATAAAAAAGAATACCCATTTCATTGTGTGCGCATTGTGTGCGCAACTCCTCCCACAGTTTTGATCAGAATTTTATCAAACTAGCCACAGTAAATATCGATGGTGTCTAGTTGTACACATAGCTTACGGAATTTAGATAACTGTTTTCGTTCGTGAATTATCCGCCCTTGAATTTAAGGACAAATGCCCGTTTTCTGAAAAATGCACATTTTCTCGTGTCGCATCTCCTACAGTTTCGACCAGATTTAAATCAAACTAGCCATGATGAATCTCTATGGTGTCTGGGTGTGGAAGCATAATTTGGATAACTTCTCATGTTTGAATTATCTGCCCTTGAATTGAAAAGAATGGCCAATTTTACTGACAAGCCCTTCTCGGGCGCATTACCATGCTGATTGTAATGACATTAACATTTACTACACATCAGACGTAAAAAGTGGAACAAAGAGAAAGAAAATATGGGACATTCACAAAACCAGAAGAACTGTAGGATTCGACATTTGTAGATCATAGATGCATTTTCTGGTTGTGACACCACTTCACATGTATAATTATGGTGTTTGTAAAGGGGTTCTCCTTAAGAAAGCAACCAATAACCAAATGATCAAAGACCAACTTTCTCTTCTCTCTTTCTCGAAGATGTTTCTCATAGTGTTATAGAAAATGGAGAAAGGATATTTGTACATATTTACAATGGAGAAACCACAAAACACTTGAATAACATAAGATTTCAAAATTTTTTTTATAAGACACAAACAAGCTCCACATTTGTACAAGTTAAAAGTCTCCCGCTAACTGAAGCTGCTGCCAGATACCACAGTTTTAGAGCCTATCTTCAAGTCCAAATGTGGGTAGGAAACACTATAGAACCAACTGAATGGGGCTGGAACAAAATCAACAACAAATTAAATCCAGTCTGCTTGTCTTGTCTGATGCACCCGAACGCCTGCTTAAAATGATTACGTGTAATTGCAAACTAAATTGTGATTCCAAAAGGTGCACATGTAGGAAACATGTTCTGTCCTGTTCAGTGGGTTGTGGAGAGTGTCGTGGTATAAGCTGCACTAATGTGCTCTTAATTAATGAAGATTTCGAAATGGATTGAATTTATAAGTGACATCCACATGAACATGTATCTGGAAAAAAACCCTTTATAACATTTAATACAAACACACTGTAGATCTAGATCAAGATCAGGCTGTGTGTACGCACTGTCTGGTCACATAAGTATGACTAGAAATCCATCAAAAAGTGATAAAAATGAATTTTGTGCTAAAAATAGACTTGGTTTACCGTTGATTCAAGCCGTAGTTACGAGATTTTATGACAGCACCTACGAGATACTATTGTTTGTCTGAAATTACGTCATGGCTATCTGGATAAAAGTAGCCTATTCCCTATATGCATTATTGGCCAGTGGCTTTCTAAATTGCAAAAACCAATCAGTAATGAAAAACAGTCATTGATTTGACGTCTGTGAAGAGAATCGAATCGTAAAATAAACTGCAAAAGATGAAAATGATGACAATCAGATTTTTATCCTTTTGTATCAATATTTTCTTTGTTATAATGTACACAAATCCGATCTTTTTGCAAATTGTTTTTGTCGTCTGCAGCAGCTTTAGAATGGGAAGTATAATATTTACGTTCAGATGTCGGTTTAAATGTATTTGATAAGTTAAACTTAGTAAATGAGTGGGTGGGGTAATTTCACCTGCAAATTCATTTACATGTCTAATTGAAATAAAGAAAATATCAAAGTCTATGTTTTTTTACTTTATAAACCCCTAATATTACGTTATCTATAATATGTTTCATTCGCAACAACATATTTGGTTTTAAAAGATGGGTTTCTAAGCCTACACGGAAAAACATTCTTTTGGCTTTACTTGTAGGGGTCTCTTCGTTAGATCGATATTTTTCATATTTCCCCTCGAATAACATTTGAGGACTTTTTTTCTGGAATGAGTAGATGGTTGTAGATTATAAAAATGTTGGTTTCGTTTCTGTTAGAATTAGTGGTGGGTTGGGCCTATTTTTCGGCTAAAGTGACTGGCCTAAAAGTGTAATTATCCCGAGCTCTGTTAAGATTTAGAGCTTTTTGAGCCTTTCCTTTATTACACATCCAAATTTGATAACAATTGGTAAATGATCATGGACTACCACGTACATTATGCTTAAAAATTCACATATCAAATTTCATTAAAATGTAATGACTTTTAAGAAAGTTATCGTCATTTTTAAAGTGGCCGGTTAGGACTTTTGGCCAGTATATAAACCTAGCCCACAGCCGCCATGTTTTTCATCCGATCGATTTTTTTTTCGAAGGATCTAATGGAGATTTGTTTATTTCCCCAATCGAAATGACTAACAAGACATACTACTATTGACTCAATTTAATTTTGTATTCTTATAAAAGTAGTCATTCTACTTTGATGAATTATATTATTACGTGGAATAGGGTTGGCCGCTCACGTAAAGTTCCGTCAAGCATAAGGCATTTATGATAAACGTAAAGGCTACTAGCTAAGAACAGCAATGAAGTGTACCAGCAAACCCAGTTCGCGACCGGATGCCCAGGACGCGAGCTGAGCCTACCATACGCTATGCTGATTTTTTATACCGCCACAAGTAAATTTTTAAAAATTTATCCACCAATAAAAAATAACTCTACAAGTGTTTTTTGATGATGTCAGTTAGATAGTCTAAATAGAACTCTAGGCCTATCAAATTTAGATGTATACCGTCTGGTCGAAAGAAAGCGGTATCGGCGTCTATTTCCGTTCTGATGATGTCAGATTTGCCAGATTTACACACCAACTCGCGGCCAACCCTATTTACACGTTGACACTTCCGTTTAGCTGCGCCATACCCCCCAGAGACTCCACCCCAGACACGCCTTTGTAATATGTCCATCCACGCGATAGTGGAATGGGGAAAAGCCTCCCGGAGGTACGACACCTCTGAACGGATTGAGTCTTTCAAGTCCAGAATACTTAGGCTACTTAAGTCGTTCCCGCCAAGATTAACTATTATCAATGTTGGTTCGTCTGAAAACAAGACTTCTGCCTCGATACTTTTCCTTAGACGATGCCATCCAAGACCTCTCACTCCCAGCCATTCAATGTGGTGGTCTGCAAGGCCAAGATTCGGTGTTCCACGCTCCCTGGCACGAACACTTGCCCAATATGGAATCGAATCTCCGATAATCCATACAGCCGCTGTCGAAGACTCGACGCTGTCTGTAACGGTACACTCATCCAAGGTCTCGGCTGCACGACGTTTTCGGCCCCTGGTCTCCATCCCTGGTTGGGCCTGAGGTCTCTGGCTACGCCGCTGGCGGCCATTTACTCTCCCGCGTGGCATTCTAACTTACTATACTTTTTTTCTTCTAATGTTTCGCGTTCGCTGTCTATCGATTGAAAGGATGCAGCGCACGTGAGAACCTATTATATACGACACTACTGGCGGGAATCGGGTGCAGTCAAGTGGAACGTCATCGAGTGATTTACATAAAAAATACTACCTTAAAACTTATATTGCGGACGAGAATTCACCTGGCAGAGCATTCCATTCGATTAGCATGGGCTGCTCTGCCAGGTCGATTCTCGTCCGCTATAGCAGACGATGCTTTCTCTGAGAAATAAAAGCGATTATTTTAATATTAAAATAATCGTAAATATTGAACATTCACGCTTAATTACATTGAAATCAAAAGAGGCCTTTATTTCATTGTATAAAAAAGGAGAGCACTGGGAACGATCTCATTATACCCCCCACCTACGAAGTAGAGGGGGGTATATTGGTTTCACCATGTCTGTCTGTCTGTCCGTCCGTCCGTAGACTTTTTCGTTTCCGTGCTCTAACTCGAGAACCGTTCAACCTAGGATCATGAAACTTTACACAGTTGTTGCACATGACCCAAGGAGGTGCCCTTTTGTTTTTGGGTCACCAAGGTCAAAGGTCAAGGTCACAGTTGGACTTTGTTTAAAATCCGTTTCCGTGCCCTAAGTCAAGAACCAGTAGACCTAGGATCATGAAACTTTACACAGTTGTTGCCTATGACCCAAGGAGGTGCCCTATTGTTTTTGGGTCACCAAGGTCAAAGGTCAAGGTCACAGTTGGACTTTGTTAGAAATCCTTTTCCGTGCTCTAACTCGAGAACCAGTTGACCTAGGATCATGAAACTTTACACAGATGTTGCCCATGACCCAAGAAGGTGCCCTATTGTTTTGGGGTCACCAAGGTCAAAGGTCAAGGTCACAGTTGGACTTTGTTTAAAATCTGTTTCCGTGCCCTAAGTCAAGAACCAGTGGACCTAGGATCATGAAACTTTACACAGTTGTTGCCCACGACCCAAGGAGGTGCCCTATTGTTTTTGGGTCACCAAGGTCAAAGGTCAAGGTCACAGTTGGACTTTGTTAAAAATCCTTTTCCGTGCTCTAACTCGAGAACCAGTTGACCTAGGATCATGAAACTTTACACAGTTGTTGTCCATGACCCAAGGAGGTGCCCTATTGTTTTTGGGTCACCAAGGTCAAAGGTCAAGGTCACAGTTGGACTTTGTTTAAAATCTGTTTCCGTGCTCTAAGTCAAGAACCAGTTGACCTAGGATCATGAAACTTTACACAGTTGTTGCCTATGACCCAAGGAGGTGCCCTATTCTTTTTGGGTCACCAAGGTCAAAGGTCAAGGTCACAGTTGGACTTTGTTAAAAATCCGTTTCCGTGCTCTAACTCAAGAACCAGTTGACCTAGGATCATGAAACTTTACACAGTTGTTGCCCATGATCCCAGGAGGTGCCCTATTGCTTTTGTGTCACCAAGGTCAAAGGTCAAGGTCACAGTTGGACTTTGGTTAAAATCCGTTTCCGTGCTCTAAGTAAAGAACCAGTTGACCTAGGATCATGAAATTTTACGCAGTTGTTGCTCATGACCCAAGGAGGTGCCCTATTATTTTTGGGACACCAAGGTCAAAGGTCAAGGTCACAGTTGGACTTTGTTAAAAATCCGTTTCTGTGCTCTAAGTCAAGAACGGGTTTAACTAGGATGATGAAACTTTACACATTTGTTGCCCATGACCCAAGGAGGTGCCCTATTGTTTTTGGATCACCAAGGTCAAAGGTCAAGGTCACAGTTGGACTTTGTTTTAAATCCGTTTCCGTGGTCTACGTCAAGAACCGGTTGACCTAGGATCATGAAACTTTACACAATTGTTGCCCATGATCCAAAGAGGTGACCTATTGTTTTGGGGTCACCAAAGTCAAAGGTCAGGGTCACAGTTGGACTTTGTTTAAAATCCATTTCTGTGCTCTAAATCAAGAACTGGTTGACCTAGGATCATGAAACTTTACACAGTTGTTGCCCATGACTCAAGGAGGAGCCCTATTGTTTTTGGGTCACGAAGGTCAAAGGTCAAGGTCATAATTGGACTCTGTTTGAAATCCGTCTCCGTGCTCTGACTTAAAAAGCACTTTTTCTGTGACAAGGCGCTAGTGGGGGTATTTGTCCGCTTTGTGACAGTTCTAGTTCAAACTGGAACAAGCTCCACCCTATTTGAACGACCTCTACTGGAGTTTTCTTAAAGTGACATTTCACTTTTGTTTTTCTACACTTTACTTTTATTTTTATCTGAAAGAGCAAATTTTCTCATGAAAATCCTGAAAAGTTTAAGCCAAAATATTAAATCGTTTACGAGAAATATATATTCATGTGCTGAAATTAAACAAATTATTGTGGACAACAGTTAAGATTTATATGGAATTTGTCATTTCTGTCTCAACTTTAAAGGCGTGCTTTTTTCGGTTATAAATGCGTCAAGAACCGGTTGACCTAGGATCATGAAACTTTACACAGTTGTTGCCCATGACCCAAGGAGGTGCCCTATTGTTTTTGGGTCACCAAGGTCAAAGGTCAAGGTCACAGTTGGACTTTGTTTAAAATCCGTTTCCGTGCCCTAAGTCAAGAACCAGTGGACCTAGGATCATGAAACTTTACACAGTTGTTGCCTATGACCCAAGAAGGCGCCCTATTGTTTTTGGGTCACCAAGGTCAAAGGTCAAGGTCACAGTTGGACTTTGTTAAAAATCCGTTTCCGTGCTCTAACTCGAGAACCAGTTGACCTAGGATCATGAAACTTTACACAGTTGTTGCCCATGACCCAAGGAGGTGCCCTATTGTTTTTTGGTCACCAAGGTCAAAGGTCAAGGTCACAGTTGGACTTTGTTTAAAATCTGTTTCCGTGCTCTAAGTCAAGAACCAGTTGACCTAGGATCATGAAACTTTACACAGTTGTTGCCTATGACCCAAGGAGGTGCCCTATTCTTTTTGGGTCACCAAGGTCAAAGGTCAAGGTCACAGTTGGACTTTGTTAAAAATCCGTTTCCGTGCTCTAACTCAAGAACCAGTTGACCCAGGATCATGAAACTTTACACAGTTGTTGCCCACGACCCAAGGAGGTGCCCTATTGTTTTTGGGTCACCAAGGTCAAGATCACAGTTAGACTTTGTTTAAAATCTGTTTCCGTGCTCTAAGTCAAGAACCGGTTGACCTAGGATGATGAAATTTTACACAGTTGTTGCTCATGACCCAAGGAGGTGCCCTATTCTTTTTGGGTCACCAAGGTCAAAGGTCAAGGTCACAGTTGGACTTTGTTAAAAATCCGTTTCCGTGCTCTAACTCGAGAACCAGTTGACCTAGGATCATGAAACTTTACACAGTTGTTGCCCATGACCCAAGGAGGTGCCCTATTGTTTTTTGGTCACCAAGGTCAAAGGTCAAGGTCACAGTTGGACTTTGTTTAAAATCTGTTTCCGTGCTCTAAGTCAAGAACCAGTTGACCTAGGATCATGAAACTTTACACAGTTGTTGCCTATGACCAAAGGAGGTGCCCTATTCTTTTTGGGTCACCAAGGTCAAAGGTCAAGGTCACAGTTGGACTTTGTTAAAAATCCGTTTCCGTGCTCTAACTCAAGAACCAGTTGACCTAGGATCATGAAACTTTACACAGTTGTTGCCCACGACCCAAGGAGGTGCCCTATTGTTTTTGGGTCGCCAAGGTCAAGATCACAGTTAGACTTTGTTTAAAATCTGTTTCCGTGCTCTAAGTCAAGAACCGGTTGACCTAGGATGATGAAATTTTACACAGTTGTTGCTCATGACCCAAGGAGGTGCCCTATTATTTTTGGGACACCAAGGTCAAAGGTCAAGGTCACAGTTGGACTTTGTTAAAAATCCGTATCTGTGCTCTAAGTCAAGAACGGGTTTAACTATGATGATGAAACTTTACACATTTGTTGCCCATGACCTAAGGAGGTGCCCTATTGTTTTTGGATCACCAAGGTCAAAGGTCAAGGTCACAGTTGGACTTTGTTTAAAATCCGTTTCCGTGGTCTACGTCAAGAACCGGTTGACCTAGGATCATGAAACTTTACACAATTGTTGCCCATGATCCAAAGAGGCGACCTATTGTTTTGGTGTCACCAAAGTCAAAGGTCAGGGTCACAGTTGGACTTTGTTTAAAATCCATTTCTGTGCTCTAAATCAAGAACTGGTTGACCTAGGATCATGAAACTTTACACAGTTGTTGCCCATGACTCAAGGAGGAGCCCTATTGTTTTTGGGTCACGAAGGTCAAAGGTCAAGGTCATAATTGGACTCTGTTTGAAATCCGTCTCCGTGCTCTGACTTAAAAAACACTTTTTCTGTGACAAGGCGCTAGTGGTGTCCGCTTTGTGACAGTTCTAGTTCAAACTGGAACAAGCTCCACCCTATTTGAACGACCTCTACTGGAGTTTTCTTAAAGTGACATTTCACTTTTGTCTTTCTACACTTTACTTTTATTTTTATCTGAAAGAGCAAATTTTCTTATGAAAACCCTGAAAAGTTCAAGCCAAAATATTAAATCGTTTACGAGAAATATATATTTATGTGCTGAAATTAAACAAATTGTTGTGGACAACAGTTAAGATTTATATGGAATTTGTCATTTCTGTCTCAACTTTAAAGGCGTGTTTTTCGCTTATAAATAACAACTTCATAAAACTGATAGCATTTCTATGCACTAGAATAACTAATCTTTGCATCAAGACATACTTCGAAAAAATGAAATTGGAATGAAATGTCCCTTTAACTAATGCGCCTCGTTGCCATTTTTTACAGGATACATAATACATAGTGCTCGTTTCTCCGGGGCGAGCGTACCGGGGCTGTATTCTTCGCGGAAACCCACAAATTATGCAAAAATGTGTCAGTTTGAAAAACGACCCAGGGGAAATTACTTCGGTTCCAACCGCAGTTTTGGGCCGTATGCATCGAGAAGTCATCTTTACACGACATAGCTTTGCCATAATTATCCATTTTTCGCTAGAAACTTAGAAAACAATCAAAAGAACCACCGATACCTACCTTTGTTTAACCGTTTCTAGCCATTGGAACGACCTCTCGAGTTCCCGGAAGTGCGATTGGAAGAGCGATTGGAACGCTGCATGACACCAGAACAACACGATGCACAAGATTTTGTTTCCTTCCTCCATTTACCAGAGCTGCGCACTGTATAGCGGACGAGAATTGACCTGACATTCCATTCGATTAGCATGGGCTGCTCTGCCGGGTCATTTATCGTGAGGTATACCGTGACTAAATTTTCGATACATGCCATTGCAAGATAATACCAAAATTGGCAGAAATGTTCCTTAGATGGCCCTTAACTTAAATTGTTCAAGACATTCTGATTGCTCCATAGGTGTGGGCATAGCAGGGCAAGGCGTATCAGACTTACAGAAAGTGAAAAATAATTCTTTTAAAGTCAACCATTCGGCCATTTCAGACCAAACTTTGTCAGAAAACAGGGATATGACAGTCGTAGGCTAACAAGAAATCAATAGATAATTATTTTGATTAATAAGTCAGTGGATCGATTCAGGCCCTCTTGTGCCTCTTGTTATTCACCTTTAGGGATGTGGCTAAGCAAAGAGATTACTTCTCCATACCTTGGTTAATATACGAGAAAGAGCATGAACACATTTCTAGAATGTGCGATTGCAAAATGTGTTATTTTAATGCCTCGTAACCACAGCTTGATTCAAGCTGTAGTTATAATGTTTTGCAATAATACCGACGATTTACCGCCAATAGAAAAGGTCATTTCTCCTCAAGCTTAAATGTAATGAACTGTTTACTAGGCTCCGCCCTCGAAAGAAAACAGAATATATGAATTCATTAATAATATCAATATGAATTTTGAGTTATAGGCAAACGAAGTAGCCCATCAGCAGGCGGAACGTTGGTAAACAAATTAAAGAATATCAAAAGTTGTACTTTCGTGTTTTTGTTGATATTTAAACATGTGCGAAATATAGGCAAGTGACATTACGAATCGCTTGTAGGTGATTGTACATCAAATTCACGGGAGAAACATCATTAGTCAAGTGTGTATACAGCAAAAACTGTCACACCGCGAACGCAAGTGACATTTTCTCGTTGTACAGACACCCAAGTTATCACTCAGTTTAAAGTGATCATTCACTTCCGCTCCTACACTGTGTATTCGTAACCCCTTCCGTAACAAGACCTTATTATGACGTTCCTTATTAAAAAAAATCACAAAATCCAGCATTTTCTTTTTTGTCTCAATAGTTTCTGTTCTGTATTGTACACAGATCTATCTTTATAGCCACCCATTTTGTCGTCTGCAGCAGATCTATGATATGCTTACCTAATTGTTCTTACTCATGGCGACCATATTTTGGACTTTTTTATGACGAATTGTCTTAACCCTTTCCCAAACAAGACTGGTTTTGACGTCTCAAATCAAGATAGCTTTGCAAAAATGAAGCATAAGAATGACGATAAAATATTTTTCCTTTTCTTTCGAAAAATGTATGAAAGGATACAATTTTCCAACATTTGGTAGGTTTATCAAGAATTTTGTCGTCTGAATCACTAAAATTGTGTCGTTTGTGAAACGTTTAAGACACCTGACAAAAACCTTCTTAGTATCTACAATGGAATCTACAATGGAAATGATGATTATGATACGAAAATAAATAACAATTTTCCAAACGGCTATCATCTAGACTGTTCCAAATTCAAAAGTAGTGTATAGTACAAGTTCACGAATGAAAGTTTACTTTTTTGTCTTCTTTGGGAGAAAACATTGTGGGACAGGAAGAAATTGCTTGCCATAAGCAACTTCTTCATTTTCCACGATGTTTTCTTGAAGGGAGTGAAAAAGTAATTGTATGGCAATGGGTTAAATAATAAAGCAATTTGCAATCTGTGACTGAAATAAAATGGCTGAAAATAGTTAGGCAGACGACAATGTATTTGTGAAATATACAGAATATGTAAGTCATAGATCTATATGGGCGGATCTAGAGGGGGTGGGTGTCCGCCCCCTGGCATTGGCAGAAAATTGAATTTTGACTATATAAATTTAGTGTAACGTACGTTACATATTTATTACATTTTAAGCCATAATTTGAGCTTAGACCCCCCATGGAAAAAAATCTTGGGCTTGGACACCTCCACCCCCTGGAAAAAAATCCTGGATCCACCCTTTTATCTAGCATTGATCATCTTCTAGGAAACAGTGTGGATTATCATTTTTCTCCTTTTTATTTACAAAGGCCCTCTCTGGCAGGGACTCGAAACCAGGACTTCAGAAAGCGTTCAATGAATCATTAACCCTTGTCTCAAACGGCCAACCATAATTTATTGATATCAAAAGAATAAAATGTATGTATTATAGCCTAGGAAATATTGAGTTAAAAGAAGAAATTGCTAATTAATAATGTTACGGCCCAAGGGTAACAAGAACTAAGAAGCCAGCAACAAACTTTACAAAGAACAATTTTATGAACAATAATTACAAAGTTTTGTTTTAAAAGATGATAAAAGATGCACTACCTTAATTGCATGTGGGGCGCCGTGGTCTAGTGGTATGACGCGGGCTTAGGGATCGAGAGGTCCTAGGTTCAAATCCCACCGAGGTCACGGGAATTTTTCTGAGCAAAAAACTTACCCCACGTTGCTCCTCTTCACCCAGGTGTATAAATGGGTACACGGGAGAGTTAAAAAAGCCGATGTGCTGTGGCTGCCGCAGGCGCCGACTGTAAACAGCCGACTTTGAAGCTCGATGATCGTGGAGTAAAGTGTGAAAGTCGCGCGAATATGGACCTAGTTCGTAAATTTGAGACTGATAAACCACCTTTACTTTTTACTTTTTACATGTAAAGTCCAGAGTCCTAAAGTTTCATCCAGTTTAATCCACAATGAATAGTTGCACCACTTGAACACACTTATAGTAATTTAATAATCCCCTTTTAGTCTGACAATTTTGTATGAATTAGTAAGAACTAGTGACCAAATCAAAACTAATGAACGAGTGAGAATCCAATGATCAAAGAAAACTAATGAACGAGCCAGAAAGACAAGAATGTTCTAAGAAGTTTCTGATAAAACAAACAAAGTGTTTACTAAATATCTGACTAACAATAAACATTCTAAAGTTTCTATCAGTTTCTAGAATGTTCTTAAATGTGAAACTGTAAATAGTAAACAAAATGTTTTGTACTAAGATACTTGTTCACAAAAACATCCAGTTCTAAAATTATACAAGAGGAAATTCCAAAGTTAAGATGACAAATATGTAGGCTATAGGTGCATACATAACAATAATTATCAATTCCTTCTTTTAACTCAATATTTCCTTGGCTATAATACATACATTTTATAATTAGTAATTATGATGACTAGATTGCCCTATCAGCAATTTCTTCTTTTTATGTCAATGTTTTCCAAAGCATTATACCGGTACATCAGGGACATCAAAACAGGTACGATTGTTTGGGAAAGGGTTAATGATTATGCCATAATGCGCAACTAAGAAAGCATCAGTCTATTTTTAGAACACTGGACTTTCCCATTATCAGTTGGGATAGATATGTGGGATCCTAGCTTTCACTATTATATACATCAACCAATTCTCATTTCCCGGAAATACAACGACACAGCGAGATCTAAAACATCAGGATTATATAACAGACCTGTAAGTAGATCTAGTACTATTTATATTAGACGAGGCACTTTGAATTTGACATTTTGACAACTTCAGATAAATCAAAACCGCGAAGTCTAAAGATTTGGACTAACCTGTAGGTTTTAACTTTTTTCCCCAAATCGTCGTTGTAAATGCAAAACCTTGTATCTCGGTTTTGGAAAATTGCAAAGGGGAGGGGGAAAAGTGTAGTTATTTTTTTTTCCAAACTGAAATGTCTTACTTGAAATTTTGACATATTGTTCACAAATAATGTGTCAATAATACTTATCAGTCAAAATATCTCAAAACCTGCGAGAATCGTCTACACAGGGCACATACGTTTGTACTTTGAAAATCGCACCAATCGACATACGAGGTTTTGCATTTACACCGACGAGATGGCAAATCATTATCGGTGGTCCAATAACAATTGATTTTGAGTTGAAAATAGACTGTCATTTCTGTCTCATTTTTAAAGGCTTGTTTTTTGCTTATCTGTAACTAGATCTATACTGTGCAAAAAAGTTTAGCATGTTTTGAAACAAATTATTTTAAAATTCAGTATCTGATTATATTACGTAAAATTGTTTTATGCTGCAGAGTTGTCCCGATTGACAACCATCACACATACAGAGCGTGTGTGAAATGAACAGTCAGGATATTGGACAAAATCAAGATAAGCAAAAGTCATGTGCGTCACGTGCACAGTGTCATCGATATTGTCTAGCTTGTCTAAAAACACACGATTACACAGATCTTTTAGCAGAATCAATTTAACTGTTACAAATTCTTTGAAAATGATAATTGGGAGGCGAAAAATAATGACGTTAGATCAACGTCAGAGAGCTCTTAGCATGCTCCAATGAGGCATGTCCGTAAGAGGTGTCGCTCTGCATTTAAATAGGAATAAATCGATAATAAGACGCCTGCGGTACAGAATTGATGCAGGTTTGGTCGCAAATGATCAACATAAATCTTACAGATCGCGTTAAACGACGTTTAATGAGGATAGTTCCATTGTGACGTCATGACGACGTAACAGATGTCCGTCTAGTAGGAAGTTAGCCCGACTCCTCTGGGACGTCACAAGCACTACAGCTAGTGACGAAACTGTCCGGCATAAGTCATGTGACAGCTTGCATCAAAGCCTGAAGACCTTACGCCAATGACGTTGAGGCATCGACAGGCAATGCGTCAGTGGTTGAACCAGGAGACATTGGAGTGATGTCCTATTTAATGTTTACAGACGTATCACCTCGTACATGTCATTTGGAAGGCCAGGCTAGCGAAAGCCATGACGTCTGTAACGTCATTGACTTTGATGGTCCACTGCAATATGAATGGAGCAGAATTATCCTATGTTTAGTCAGAAAGCCGCCTGTCTGCGGCATTTAAAGTCGTTTTATGGCGATCAAAGCAACTGCTGGTGAATTTACCCGATATCGAAATTTGCCTGACTTTCAATGTCTGAACCCTATGCACTTTAACGTAAGATATCAAGTTAACGTTTTAAAGTTTTGACACAAAATCTTAAGAAACGCCAGCAAAATGAATGCACAATCAAAGTATTGTAAAAATTCGCTAAAGTTTTTAACTGGGAACCAACACTTTCCGAGTGTGCTAAACTTTTTTGCACAGTATACTTAAAACAGATAGCATTTATACACATAAGGATACCCAATCTTGGTATCAAGACATACTTTAAAAAAGTGAAATGGGAATGTGATGTCTCTTTAACATCTCGTTTTAGAACTCAGATGTGCGTTTATATTTAGAAGAAAAGCCGCTTTCGACAACAAGCTTGATTGATCATCAACTTAGTTAAATGGCATCGCATCCAGAACTGCGTAGACGCCAACAACGATACCATGAAGAAGAATCAGAAGATATCGAGGACGAACGCTGGTCACTTTTAACATCAAATGAATGGGATGGAGCTAGGGGTACAGAAAGACGGGTTGTTTTTAATAGAGAACCAGAGATACACGAAGCGCTTCAGGTGAACGGTTCACGAACACCGATAGGACGAGATGACCTTCACCTCATACGTCCAGGAGATCATATTGGCTGGCACAGACCATATCTGATATGGCATCACGCTATTGTAGCTGATGTGGATATAACAAATAGGAAACTTAGTGTTATTCATTTTACGAAAGTAAATGAGCAGTCACAAATAGCTGAAGAGTGGATAAACATTGACAAACAGAAAGGAGATCTATTTCGTTTTGATTATGAAGATGCAGATCATCCTGACATTGTGATAGAAAGAGCTCGTGCTAGAAAGGGAGAAATGGGCTACAAGTTCTTCAAGAAAAACTGTGAACATTTCGCTACGGAATGTAAGACTGGAATTCCCCACAGTGCACAGGTTAAGTGGGCGTGGGGAAAAACAAAGGAGACCCTTAAAGAAGGAGCCGTTAATATTGCAAGAGGTGGTGTAAAATTAGGTTGTAATGTTGCAAAAGAAATGAGTAAGCAGGGTGCAATGGGCGCTATAGAGAGCGCTGGTAAAGTGGGTGGTGCAGAATTGGCCGAGAAAATAGCAAAAGGTTCTAACTGGGTTGGAGCGGCAGTAGTAGCTGGTGTTGAAGCTTCCCATTGCGCGTATGATATATACCACATTCGTAAACAATACAAGGCTGGAAAAATGAAACAGAGGGATTTTCGAGTGACAACAACACAGCGTGTATCCGAGGGCGTAGTCGGCGCAGGTGCAGCGATTGGGGGTGGTATTCTTGGTGAGACGATCGGTGCTGCAGTTGGTGGTGCTATAGGGAGCGCGGTTCCAGTGATCGGTACGGCAATTGGTGCTGCTGTAGGGGCATTTATAGGCAGTGTTGTGGTGGGTGCACTTGGATCTTTTGTTGGAAAAGCTCTAGGCTCGATATTTGGAAGTTGGTTTGGTAACTGGCTTTGGTAAAAATTCATCCATGCGTGCGTGTGTTCCAAAAAGAAAGTTCACATGCAATATAAGTTGATATATGTTTGAAACGTCAGATTGCCTCAACCTTAATCATACAATCCGTGATGCTTCTAGTCTTCTAATCGGAAAAATGCTTAGGTGGACTGGAATGGGCCACTTCGTTTATCTATGACATGGTCCTTTAAATTCAAATCAAGTGACACAGAGGGAGTCCACTCGGTGAATTTCGAACACTCCACCTAACGAGCAGAGAAATTTGGGGTGTGACTTTGTCAACATGGTTTCTGATAGATGATGATAATCTAAATATGTTGATATCTGTATTTATCATAGATCTACAATTTAACGGATACGAAAGACAGAATTACAACTGAAATGACATCAGATTCTACTGATGAAGCTAAACAAACGCGTTTGAAATGTTCTTTGGTGATTTGTGATAGGGCATTTATCATTGACTGAAGGAATTTACCATTGACTGCAATAAATATCATATCATGTTTTATACCCAAACGCACTTGATTGGACTTAATGCAGTCCACCCCTAATTGGATTTGTGCGAAGTCGGAATTATTCGGGCGACGTCGAAAACATTCGGCGGTCGACCTTTCCACTGCCAAATGTTTAAACACGCCCGAATTGGTTTGGATATGTAACGATGCCGCTTGAAAAAAGCCGATTTTTAAAGAATTTTGAAATGGTCACATTACGGGTATTCTTTAGTATACTCCGACCTGAAAACTGAAAAGGCCCAATCAAGCACTGCAATAGATCAACATCTTGTAAGTAGAATTGTGACCTTGATATTGTCCAGCAAGATTAACCCGAGACATCTGCATATGTAGGCTAATGACCCCACTTCGGCAATGTTTTGTTAAGGCACTCAACTAACGGACTTTGCACACGAATATTAAGTTGTCCCGGGTTAATTTGGTTGGACAATACTTAACATTTTAGTGACAAAAATATTTGTCTGTCAAGAGCAAGTGTGATGGCTAACCATGATTGCCTTTTTGGCATATTGAAGAATGACAGGCGTATTTGGACCTTATTGTAGCATTTTTAACGTGACCGAGGATTGAGGCGAAAGAAAAAAATACTGATAATCATCGATTCATCATTGTCTTTGTTTGCCTCGATATTATCTGTGCTATAATGTACACAAAGCCCATATCTTTATTAAAGGGGGACCTGCTAGGCTGTCGAAAATGCAAATGGCACAAAAATTACAAACCAGATATAAATAACCAACCTGATCATTTATGTCCATTGTTAGCACTCATCGAGCTAAAAATCCAAGTCAATGAATAACGTGCGGATCCTCATTTTATTGTCCTTTCTTTTTTGTTTTGTAACGGTTACACATGCACAACCTTCAAAAAGCAATTACGTCAGAGGTACGTCATCTGTGCTCAGCAAGATTCAACACACCGAACAACCGGCTGCGTCTAAAGTCAGCGAAGACAGATTCGGTATCTGATGTCAGGTTCATAGTAGGTCAAATTAATTTACTTTTATAAATAAACGAAAGGATCTTTGGTATTCTATAGTTGATAAATACGCGTATATATGTTCAGTGCTTCTACAAAATAAACCTTTCCACGCATCCCTCGCAAATAAGGTCACAGTCATCGACGCAGCCGGTTGTACGGTGTGTTAATATCGCTGGGGTGTGTCTGGTTGACCTTGATACAAAGGAAAAATGGTTATTCGCCGTGATTTAGGTTTTTATGCATTGCAAATTGTTTTTCCATGTAGAAATATGAGTTCACGAAAAGTTCGGAAGCATAAAAACCTAGCATGGGTCCTTTAACCAATGATTATACTGAACCAAAAAATTAACTTTCGCAAAGTTTGTATGTAGATATCCTTTACGAGCACACGAAACTTGAATTTTACGCTGAATAAAAGATATGTGAGAAAGCTGTAAAAGCTACTACATGTATAATATATGTGAGTATGTAACCTAACCATATGAACCACTGGCACAAACTATGCGCGAACGTTTCTTTTTTAGTTCAGTATATTTGTTTATGCTACGTAATCAGATATATTTAAATTGTGAATATTTTTTGCTGAATAAAATTGAGAAGAGTTGAATATAAAGACTTTGTTGACTACTCCACATCAGATGTTGGAAGCTCATTTTCAGCCCTTCGTGAGATGAACATAACATTTAAGGTAGTTCACCCCTAATGAGATTCGCACAGCGTCGGAATTATTTGGGCACGATCGAAAACATTCGGCGGTGGAACTCTCCACCGCCGAATGTTTACGACCGCGCCCGAAAAGGTTCGGATACGTAACGATTCCGCTCGAATAAAACCGATGTTTTCATTAATTTCAAAATGGCGACATTACGGGTATTCTACCTTAAGGTATCCAACCCATCAAAAGCCCCAAAGAGCCAGATGCGAAATTTTAAAAATGCAAATAATTCCTTAACTGTGTTACATTTCCAGTCCAAATACAAACATAAGCTTTTTGTACGGTTGAGAATTTTGAATAAATGCATAGGCCCTACTTATGGAAATATTTGACAAACATGTTCAAAATTACCTTCCTTGCATATGAATATAGAGTAAAATAATAAAATATATTTGTAAATTGTTTTCTTCTTGAAACATAATATTGATATCTGGCACGGTGAATCAACTTACATGAAGTGTATTTACAAGTATGTGTAGTTAGATGCATTTCGTATGGCTAGAAAGTGGCGATTTTTTCATGGTCTGTAAATCTTTCCTATAGGCATACACTACCTGGTTTTAATGGCCATATAAGAAAAATATTGGGGGGGGGGGGGGGGGGGGGGGGGACGAGGCAAAAGAAGAAAATAATTTATACATTGTTTTACAGTAATTTATCATACTGAGCACTCTTCTAGAGTATATACACCAATCAGATGCTTACATTTAGTTTCCAATTAATCCTTTCCAAAACAAATCCTGGCCCCGGTTTCTCGAAAAAACTTAAGTATATACTCATGTGAGCCTGCTAAACTTCAAAGGAATACTCTCCAACGTTGAGGGGTATTCGATTGAAGTTCACGTGGATTTCGTGCGATTTGAGCACGGTGCTCAGATTTGAGCATGAGAACGCACTTAAGTTTTTTTTTCGAGAAACCGGTGCCTGCTCTTGACTTCCTCCAGATGAAAAGTCAGGAAAACATTCATGCAAAAGAAGAAAATGTTGATAAGGTCCAGAATTATTTTTTCTCCTTTTACCTCAATATTATTACATGTGCTCTCAAAATTCTTAAATGTGCTATATTTAATTATTTAATTATACAAAAATCCTATCTTTATCAATATCAATGTTGCCATCCGCAGTACATTTCAAATAAAAACTGTTTGTGTTTTGTTGTTTAACCCTTTGCAAAATGGTGTAATTTTAGATTGGTTATTACGATTTTCAATTGACCCGACACTGACCTCTATGCAAAATTTGTTTATATTTCGCATAAAGCGTTACATTTTTCAAAAAGACCTGAATCGTATAATAGATTCACAATTAAACGAGAATATTTTCAGTTGTTGTGATAAAGCAGTTCAACTGTAATTATTCTCGTTTAATAGTGAATCTATTATAGTACACTAATATATTATCTGACCACATTAAACTGATACTGATTAATTTTCGTGCGCTAAGTCCGTTAGATGAGCGCCTTAACAAAACATCGCCGAAGTGGGGTCATTACATATGCAGATGTACCGGGTTAATCTTGCTTGACAATAACAAGTATACAAGAAAATATTACTGAATTGTTGTTTTAAAAACGCACAGGTGTGTAATTTATGAAAATAAAAGCTAAAGCTGCGCCATGTGAATTGAAATCTGTAATAAAAGTAAAAGCTTCTGCAGACCATGTAAATAGAGATTTGTTTTGTGTACAATATAATACAGTTGCAGAACTACAATAAACCCATTACCAGATGACAAAATTTTAAACTTACCCAAATTAAGAG